>PITA01003261.1:0-105218 GCA_004023965.1 Spilogale gracilis
AACTCTAGCCACAGGGTCTATCACTTCTCAAAAATGCCACATGCATTTATAGACCAGAGCACTCTCCTCTGATGATCCCCGCCTAAAACATACCTTGTTGCTCTATCTGCCTGACTTCTACTCAGCTCATGGGTCTCTGCATAAAGATCACTTTCTCACCTATGCTTTTGCTTTTTTCTTATTATCCTAATCCCCTATGAAGCACATTTCTCTTATTACTTTCTTCTGAAGCACAACATTCTTCACCTTCATGATACTCACCAAAATTGTGTTTTTTGAATTTGGTGTTTCAGTGTGTTGACTGGCTTGTAGGAATTTTTCACACTGTGTTGGAAGTCCTTAGCACCTGCACCAGGTAGGCCCTCAACAAATATTCACATATAATGACCAGGTAGTCCGTTGACCTGGAGCAGCAGAACATCCTGTCCCAGGCACCTAACTATATGAAGTGATATGAGGAGGGAGGGTACAGAGTAGAAGACAGCTTCCTTCTGGTAAAAGAATAATCTGAGATCCAGGCTGTTGTTAGATTTAAAAACAGAAGAAAACATTTTGCCTATAGTCCTGGTCCAATCCTTGGGACTATATTTCAATTCTTACAGTGAGAGAAGTTACAGGCAGATAAAAACAGAAATAACTCTATTAATAATGGGTTTTTTGATATTCAAGACTGGAGATGTAAAGACAAGGCGGCTTCTTTCTTCACACCCTTGAGGAGCTGTGAGGTGTAGTAGTGACTGTGGCACTGAACCATGGCCCAGTGGTTGACCCAGCTATGCTAATGGAAGAGCCAGAAAGGAGGCCACAAGCAATTCTGGGAGGAGAAGAAGAATATGAGTAACTGAGTTTCTGAGCATAAGATATGCACAGGGATTCCCAGAAATAACTAAGGCAATTCTAAGGGACAGATTTGGTATCTCCTAGTTATACATACCAAAATTTTCTCAATTAATAGGTACAGAGTAGAAGGATCTCTACTTAGTAATGTGAACATTTCCTTGATCTATAATTTCTTTGAGTCTATGACACCTCCTTCCGCTTTTATTTTTTACATTGTAACATTTTTTTAAACTCAGCATGCTTCTTACAATCTATATCAAAACACACTTGCTAACTGCTGGAGTGGGGAGCAATTTAAGATAAATTCATCACTTCCTGGGAATTTACCAGCTTAGCTTTGCTTTATGATATCCACCTATCTATTGCAAGGTTAGCCAAGTCATTGACATCAGTAACTACTTAAAATGCCTAAATGTCATGTTGGTTTCGAAAGACACATTATGGATGTAGCTTTGAAATAATAATTTATTATGTTAGCATGTAATAGGGTACAATCTCTCATACACGAGATATAACAATTCAGGGGATAGAAATTACCAAATCTCTGGAATTTATCATCATATTTCCATTAAGCCAGAGGGGTTAGGTATGCCTGAACAATACTTCATGAAGGATCACTACGTTAGGTACCAAACATGTTTCATGAAGTTTTGGATAAGATAGCCCCCCCCCCCCAGTGATAAATATTTCAATTATTTTGGGGAAAAAATAATAACAATAAGTTTAACCAAAAAGGAAATGCAAATAAAGCACTAGTGTTCTATGTACCTCCAAACTATGTACATCATAAGGCTGCCAAACATGAATCTCCTGAGTTATGAGGAACTATGGGTCCTTGTGATGCTGTACATAAATGCCAACCTCCCGAGTCACTTTAGTCTTTTGATGTCAGGAGGCTTCTACTAAAGCTGATATTGTTGCATGGAACCTGTATTCTATTTTATAGATAAATCTCTGCTAGTTAAAAGAGTATATTTAATAAATATAATTATAATTTGATAAATAGAATTATGATTTTCATGCATCCCCTAAAAATAATATTGATGGAATACAGTGTATGTGTATACGAATTCCTGTTATATTATATGTAGTCGTCAAAGATTGTGGGGTTCAACTGTACAGCCAAGGTCTTAGAAATGCATTGTCACGATGCAGACTTAATATATAAACAAAGTAAAATGTAGCCCTGGATAGGGGGTTAAGTCTAGATAATTTCAAACAGGACTGCCAACTAAGTAGCAAAAGCCTTGGAGTTAAGATAAAATGCTCTGAGATTAGGAGCTTGCAAAGGAGTGGTTGGGTGCTGACACTGTGGAACAAACTTCTCCAGGCTTTGGGTAGAATAGAACCTGGGATCCAGGCAAATATTTGGGCTGGAGTAACAGATACCTCTAATTAATTGTTTCCACTAAAATAGCACAGAATTTCTCTCAACATTACCTTCTACTTTCAAGAATATAACCAATAAAAACATTCCCTTTTCTTTCAATCATGAGACTCTGTTTCTTTGGAGCACAGCAGTACTGTATTCTCAACCAATTAATCCATTAATTGGTTAACTTATCCATTTATTTGGTAAGCATATATTAAATGGCTGTTTGGAATGATCATGTTAATAAAAGAAAGTCCATGGCTTCCAGGAACTTAAGAGTTTAGTGAGAAAGACCAGTGTGAAAACAATACAAATACAGTATTACATCTCTATATCCAGAGGCCAGATAAGTAAAAGTGGTTTTTGATAGGATTTCCTTTACTAGATTATTCCTCTAAAATTAAGTGTAGATATACATACACATATATGCGTGTGTATATACATGTATATGTGTATATATGTTTGACTCTATTCTGTTTAATGGAACTTGGGAGAAGGACACTGAACATGTATGGAATAAGGGAGGAGCAAAGCCTGACAGAGGCAGAAGAGATCTGGTCCTCTCAATAACAGTGAAGCCTGTGAAATTATGAATATGCAAGGCAGCCTTAGGGGAAGTCTTCACAGATGTAGAAACCAAGCTCCCGAGTCTAGGAGAGAATGCCTTCCTTCCATCTGTCACCTGGGCTAAGAGATAATTGCCGACTTCTGTGTGAGAAGCTGCTTCCTACTGCAGCTGGGTGGCCACTTCTCTTAAATTACCAGGCCCAGATGAGCATGATTTTCGTTGTTTCCAGGGAACTGCTAAGGTGCTGCCTTCGATTAAAATTTCTGTTCGGTGAATGTGCATTTTAAAGATTAAAATGCAGCATTTCATCCAGGGATCAAACTCATAAGGAGCTAAGACCAAAGGAGGTATGGCATGCTATAAGTCTTGTAGAATATAGGCAGTCATTATAAATAAATTCATATTTTCCCTTATTCTATTTCTCACCTTCCACTTCAACTGCTTCTGTCATTCCAAAAGAAAATCAAGAAGTTAGAGCTTCTAATCATGTTGGATTATTGTCTTTTATGCTCCATGAGGATTATTCCTCCTCCATGAAATCTTCACTTATATTTCAAGTGCACATTAATCTCCATGGGAAAAAAAAAGTTAGAAGCTAGCTCTAAAGACAGTTTAGCCTTTCCTCAGTTTATAAAAAATAGTATATGTTCAACTAAATTGAAGATATATAAGGACATAATATCCTTCAAAGTTAAGCAACCAGAAATGACTTGAATCAAAGAATTCCTTGCTACGGGAGCGTTATGAAAGTGTTGAAAGCCAGGAAGAATTCAGTCAAGAAGGGAGGAAAGAGTACATTTCAGAGTAGTCAACTGGAGCTTGAGCAGTGATCCAAATATGGAAATATTCCAAGCATCCTTAAGAGACCACAAACAGACAGGCCCAGTAGTGCATGGTAATGTTTTAGAAAGAACAATCCACAGTTCATTGAATATCCATTCCTCATGTGAACCCTGCAACATTATGTTCTGTTTTACTGGAGCTAAAGGTAGAAGTTCAAGGAGAAATGATTCCAAATACAGAAGGACAGCATGAAGATAAACATGAAGCTTTATCTTTCCTTGTAAGAATTTTAAGCCAACTAGAATGTCATGTGGCAAAGTTTAAATAAATTAATGGCCACAAGACATAAAGGTAATGTTCAGAATCAAGTTAAGGCTTTTCTGGTTATTAGTAACAGAAACAGGCACAAACCCATCCAGCAAGAAGGGGAATGAGCTGGCCCGTTTACCAAGCCACATCTGCACTCACACACACGATGGAAGGAGAGCCAGCAGCAAAGTCAGCCAGACAAGGTTCACGGATTGTTCTGTATGTCTGTGTGTGTGTGAGCAAATGTGAGAAAGAGAGGGAGAGGGAAAATGATACAGACTATATATACTCATCTTTTCATATTCTTTTTTTTAATTTTTTTTTAAGATTTTATTTATTTGACAGAGAGAAACAGAGTGAGAGAGGGAACACAAGCAGGGGGAGTGAGAGAGGGAGAAGCAGGCTTCCCGCTGAGCAGGGAGCCCGATGTGGGTTTTCATATTCTTCATGTGTGCTGGCCTCAATCATTCTGGGCTCTGCACGTTACAGTCACCGACTGCTCTGAGGTCACAGCCTTACAGCTTGACATTCAAGGGAAAAATAACTTTTCTCCCCAGGACTGTATAAAAGATTCCTAGGGGATGTCTGATTGACCTGGCATATATCTTTGCCATCCTTGAACCACTGTATGGCCACAGAAATGGTCTATTCTGACTTGTCTGGTTCCCCTACTCATTCTTTTGGCCAAAGTATCATGTCACTGTGATTGGAAGCCCTAGTAGTCTCATCTGGGACAAGAAGTCTCTTTCAAATACAGTAAGTATAGTTCTTCACTAGAGGAAGGGAGAAAGGAATTGGACAGACAGAAACAAATTTCCTCTATACTCCCATATAAAACTAAGTTATCACCTGCAAAGAAGAGTCTGGTTTCAGAAAATGTACTTCTAAGTGATAGTTTCAGGCCTGAATGTCTAGTCTTTATATTTGTTTCTGACTATGTGGACTCCCTTTAACTCTTAGACTCAACTTGATTTCCTTCCTAATTCCCTTCTTCCTGGTCTCACTTTGTGACTCCTGCTGTTACTTATCCTCCATGATTCTGAGTCATAATTCTTCCCGGAATCAGCCCAGTGTCTTTGAAAAATAGACATAGATACTTATATATGCATCACTGCTGGTCAATTACTTTATCTTCCAACAAGAGCAGTTAGTGGCATTTTCCTTTTCACTAACTGACCTCCCTGAATTTTAATATATAAGTTATAAAATAGTCTTCCACACTCAGTAAATTCTGCAAGCAGCAGTTGAAGAGTCTGTGTCAATAGCATGTGGCATTAATTATCAAGACTAAAGTGTTCCTCCACTACCAAAGAATAAATTCTAAATTTATAAATAAAACTTCATGCTTTATTTATTTTAAACCTCTTTAGCAAAATAGACAGTGTTATGTGATTATTTTAACATTAGGTTATGGGGAAACACATGACCATATTTACACACTTACACACACACACACACACACACACACAATTCAGCCTGTTTGGAAAATGTTAGGGTTTCTGATGCAATACTGCATAAAATAGAGATGCAGAGATGATTCCTAGAAGGCCCTTCAGACTAGGATTTATCAAAGGTTCAGGTTCAATTGTAGAGAAACTGTCCATGGAACAGATCCTGACCTGCCCAGTTTGGTTTATCATGTAAGATATTTTTACATTGAGCTGATAAGCTGTTTTTAGTCATCTTAAATTAGTGACCCATTAGTCTGGGTGAGTCCTAAGAACTGATATTTTTTTTAAAGCTCCTAGGTCTAGAAACCACTGAATAATCAATAGCAGCTAGATCTTCCATTTTTAATTTAACTGTCATTTCTCAATAGTTAAAATGGCTATGGGTTGTGATAGCTGCTATAGTATAAACACAATAAACAAAATTAGTGAAAATTTCCATTGGGGCCTGCTCATACTGATTTCTCTGGCCTCTTCCACTCCCACCAAAATAATGTTCAAAATAATGTTTTATCTTTTGTGATCTAATTCAAATGGCACCTCCTCTGTCAAAATTTCTTCACCTTTCATTCGATTGGGTTGTCAGACTGAACAAATAAGATACAGGATACCCAGTTAAATTTGAATTTAATATAAAGGTTTTTGTTTTGTTTTATTTGTACTGCAAGAATATCCCAAATACTGCATGGGACATCATACTTAAAAAACACTACCTAAAATTCATATTTAATTAGACATCCTATATTTTATCTAGTAATGCCATCTTAGGTATTGTACTCATTTGCTAAAGCTGCCACTCAGAAAATACTATAGGCTGGGTGTATTAAATAACAGAAATTTGTTTCCCTACAGTTCCAGAGGCTTGAAGTCCAAGATTAAGGTGCCAGCAGGTGTGGTTTCTCCAGAGACCTTTCTTCTTGGTTTGCAGATAAGTACTTTCTCTATGTGACCTCACATGGTCTTTCCTGTGTATGTACATGGTTGTATCCTAATCTCCTCTTCTTATAAGGACAACAGTCATATCAAAATAAGGATTCACCCTTATGACCTCATTTAACATTACCTTTCTAAAAAAGATTTATTTTAGAGAAATAAAGAGTGTACAACGTGCATGTAAGCGGGAAGGAAGGGCAGAGCAGAGAGAGAGAATCCTCAAGCAGATTCCCCAATGAGCATGGACCCTGAAGAGGGGATCAATCCCAGGACCCTGAGGTCATGACCTGAGCCAACATCAAGAGTCAGCCACTTCAAAGAAGTCAAACTCTCCCTTTTCACAGATGACATGATACTCTATATAGAAAACCCAAAAGACTACTCCCAAACTACTAGAACTCATACAATTCAGTAATATGGCAGGATATAAAATCAATGCACAGAAATCAGTTGCTTTCCTATACACTAATAATGAAAATACAGAAAGGGAAATCAGAGAATCGATTCCATTTACTATAGCACCAAAAACCATAAGTTACCTAGGAATCAACCTAACTAACCAAAGAGGTTAAGGATCTGTACTTGAGGAACTACAGAAGACTCCTGAAAGAAATCGAAGAAGACACAAAAAGATGGAAGAGCATTCCATGCTCATGGATTGGAAGAATAAACACTGTTAAAATGTCTACACTGCCGAGAGCAATCTACAATTTCAATGCCATCCCAATAAAAATTCCACCATTTTTCAAAGTGCTGGCACAAACAATTCTAAAATTTATATGGAACCAGAAAAGACCCCGAATTGCTAAGAAAATGTTGAAAAAGAAGAACAAAGCTGGGGGCATCACGTTGCCTATATTTCAAGCTTTATTACAAAGCTGTGATCACCAAGACAGCATAGTACTGACACAAAGACAGACACATAGACCAATGGAACAGAGTAGAGAGTCCAGATACGGACCTGCAACTCTATGGTCAAATAATCTTCGACAAAGCGACAAAGGAAAAAATATCCAGTGGAAAAATGACAGTCTCTTCAATAAACGGTGCTGGGAAAATTGGACATCTATGTGCAGAAGAATGAAACTCGAGTGTTCTCTTATGCCACACACAAAGATAAACTCAGAATGGATGAAAGACCTCAACGTGAGGCAGAAATCTATCAAAATCCTAGAGGAAAACATAGGCAGTAACCTCTTTGACATCAGCCATAGCAACTTCTTTTAATATACATCTTCAAAAGCAAAAGAAACAAAGGCAAATATGAACTTTTGGGACTTCATCAAAATAAAAAGCTTCTGCACACCAAAGGAAACAGTCAACAAAACAAAGAGGCAACCCATGGAATGGGAGAAGATATTTACAAATGACCCTACAGACAAAGGGCTGATATCCAAAATTTATGAAGAACTCATGAAACTCAACAACCAAAATAAAGATCACCACATAAAAAAATGGGCAAGAGACACGAAAAGGCACTTCTCCATAGAAGACATACAAATGGCTAACAGACACATGAAAAAATGTTCATCATCACTAGCTATTAGGGAAATTCAAATCAAAACCACATTGAGATACCACCTTATACCAGTCAGAATGGTTAAAATTAACAGGACAGGAAACAACAAGTGTTGGAGAGGCTGTGGAGCAAGGGGGAACCCTCTTACACTGCTGGTGGGAATGAAAGTTAGTGCGGCCGCTTTGGAAAACAGTGTGGAGATTTCTTTAAAAATTGAAAATAGAGCTACCCTATGACCCTGCAGTTGCACTACTGGGTATTTACCCCAATCATGCAGATGTAGTGAAAAGAAGGGCCATATGTACCCCAATGTTCATAGCCTCAATGGTCACAATCACCAAACTGTGGAAAGACCCAGGGTGCCCTTCAACAGATGAATGGATAAAGAAGATATGGTTGGTCCATATATACAATGGAATATTATGCCTCCATCAGAAAGGATGAATACCCAACTTTTGTAGCAGTATAGACCGGATTGGAGGAGATTATGCTGAGTGAAATGAGCCAAGCAGAGAAAGTCAAGTACCATATGATTTCACTTACTTGTGGAGCATAAGGAGTAATATGGAGGACAGTAGAAGAAGGAAAGGAAATGCGAAGTGGGGTAAATCGGAGAGGGAGATGAAACATGAGAGACTTTGGACTCAGAAACAAACTGAGGGTCTTGGAGGGGAGAGGGTGGGGGATGGATGAGCCTGGTGGTGGGTATTGAGGGCACGTATTGCATGGAGTACTAGGTGTGGGGCATAAACAATGAATCTTGGAACACTGTAAAAATAAAGTAAAATAAATTTAAAAAATATTCTTTAAAGAAAAAAAAAGTCAGCCAGTTAACCAACAAACCACCCAGGTGCCCCTTATTTACCTTTGGAAAAGCCTGATCTCCAAACTGTCACATTTCAAGATATTAGATGTTAGGACTTCAACATATGAATTTTAGGGAACAAGATCCAGTCCATAACACGTATATATCTTGTCCTCTGAGCTTACAGGGCACTCAGGTTTCTTGCCATTATTCCTTCAACATAATGTTTGAACATTCATGTTTCATGCATTGTTCTGGTGAACATACATAGTCCCTGCCCAGAAGAGGTCTACAATCTAGATGATGGAGTCAGATAATCAACAGATAATAGAATATATAGGTAGCGCTGATTTTTGTGTGTATAACTCTTAGCTAGAATGTGAGTCTCTAGGTAATTTTTTTCAAGGCTGCTATTCTTCCTTACCTAAAGATACTTACACCATGTTTTAGCAAAACACGGTCTATGTATGAACCAATTAAATATTAATTTCAATTACCTGTCTTCAGAAACAGGTGTCATGAGTACTAAGTTTCCAAATTTATTGAATATGACCCTTCATTTTCTGTACACACTCAACTAGGTTCCTTTGTAAATGCAGCTGCATACTAAGTTTCCAAATTTATTGAATATGACCCTTCATTTTCTGTGCACACTCAACCAGGTTCCTTTGTAAATGCAGCTGAAGTCAAAAAGACATTTCAAAAATAAACTCTGACCTCTGCTTAGTGCCACTATAAAATATTCTACATTTGCTCTTTTAACATCTGAAAACCCAGACTCCCCCGGGAAGGAAGAGAAATGAGTAGACAGTGTCTCCGGGGAGAAAGTCATTCAATCTTGTGTTGTCAAACATTACTTTAGAAGTTTGTTTTCTCTGAAAGATAGCATAATTCTGACTGAAGAAAATCAGGATTAGGAAAAAAAAAAAACAAATAAACAATGTAAACATAATTGGGGCTAGGACAAAGACTTGATTCCAGGAAGTGGAAATAAAACTGCAAAGCACTGCCACATACCTGGTATTCAGAGGCTGCCCATTAATGGGTGGGAGGTCAGGGGCTTTAATAAAAGAGGTTTCCTCTACATTTCGGCTTTGTGTTTGGAGAGGTCCTCTTCACATTTACAATCAGTGGGCAGCTATTAAACTTATGAGGGATTTTGTTGCTGTCTGTTATTTTCTCTTTTCCTTTAGCAGCTTTCAGTCATCAAAAACTGCAAGTGAATTTAAAATAAGGGATGTTTCTCTCTTAAATGCTTACAATTTTCTGGTTCTTCATCCCCTAGCAAATGTCTCATTGTATTCAACTAATATTTACAATATTTTGCAATACAGATATTTTATGTTATTTTCAAGGCTACATTCCCCTGCCTTGCTTTGAAAATGCCTTAAAAATATAGATTATCTAGATGCATGCAAATGAGACACATTTTAAGTTCAAAGGCACTCATAAATAAGAAAGTGGGGATATTTTCCTCTTCTACCAAAGTTCTACACATCTCCTAAGGTTGATCTTCCTACCATATAGAGGACCACATTCACAAGATAAGATATTTGCTCATTCACCCAAAGCAACATGATATAGTCAATCTTTTCAGCAGGAAGAGGATGGGGCAGCAATGTAAGATTTTTGAACTATACACTAAATTACTATACATCTTCCTATTGGTGTTTCTACAACAATCTCACTATTGTGACTATCTGAGTGTAATTAAGGTCATAAGATCCAGTTTCAGCGGTGAAACCACTGAACACAAAACTGAACATACACAGGAAAGTGTTCTGAAGAAAGGTTTGTTGCTGAGGAGGCTGGGCACTGAAGAACAGCAAGCTGAGCAGAAGTCAGGCAATTTCATTAATTGTTAACATGGCTTTCAGTCAATGGTTCAGTTTCTCAGGGAGATTTGGGCTAATTTAGACAGATGACAATAATAGTCTGTGTCACAAGAAACACATAATTACAATATGTTGGGACAACCTTGAGACAAATCTGTAGATAAGATACACATAGCATCTAGGAACTATACTGTTCTCAGGTACTCAAAAACAAGAGGAAAGAGGTATTAAGAAGTTCTCCTAAGGGTACCAATGGAGTTTCTCCTTTTATGTCAGCCACTTACCATAATATAGGTTTAAGCTTGAAAGAAATAGTGAATAGAACATTTCCTCTCCCTTTATATTTTATGCTCACATAATCATATGCCATCACAAGTGGATAATCTTGTATGTCCTCCTACCTGGAGACTGATGAACAAGCATCACAGCTAATAAACAACAAAGAGGTATGAACACTTCTTTAGGGCCTATAAGAAAGACCCTATAAAAACAAAGACATGAATGAAGACTAGTAACAGCAGAAAAAATTATTGGTATAATACATTAGCAAGATACATTTGCTATAGTTAATCACCCAATATCAGTATATTATCTAAAATCCATATATATTTTCAGAATTTCTTATTTTTTACCTAATATTTTTTCCTTTTCCAGGTATACATTTATGCATGTTTCCTCTGGCTCCTCTTGGCTATGGATAGTTTCTTAGACTTTCTATGTTTTCATGACTGATATTTTTGAGGAATAATAGCTAATTATTTTGTAGGAGACCCCTCATTTGGCATTTTCTGATGACCTTCTTATAATTAGATTGAGATTATGAGCTTTTGTAATATATAGAAATGCCATTTTCATCACATTGTATATTTGTACATATTACCAATGTTAGTTATCAATGCCAATACTGATCTTGATCACAAGGCTGATGTAGTGATTAACAGATTCCTCTACTCTACACTTTTTTTTCCTACCTTTCCATTCTTTACTCTTCAGGAAAATGTCATTATGCACACTGCACACTTAAGGAGTGAGAGGATTTATGCTCCCTTCATTTAGGGCGTAGTACCTACATAAATTATTTGGAATTCTTCTGCAAGGGAGATTAATATCATTTCCCTTATTAATAATTTATGCATTTATTCAATAATTTATTTATATAATTATGAACTGCAGATATTTATTTTCTACTTTGAGTATATATATTATACATTGAGTTATAATACAATACAACTTCATTTGTTCCTAAAATTTTTTCAGGTAGGTTACTGGGAGCTCTTTCAACTTGGTCTTGTATCCCTTAGAGATAATGCCATTTTTTCCCCCACCTCCTTTTCTGTGCTTCAAGATGCTCCAGACTCATCTTATATATTTGCTGTCCCATTCCTAAAATCAACCATTTTCTAAGGAGCTCTGGTTCCTTTTAGAGAAGAATGGTATTAGAAACCAAGATCTGGACATCAGTTATGCAGGTTGCTACCAGGGTATTGTTGCTTCTACGCCCTTTCATCTGAAAAAGCAAGAAAATTATATTTGTATATACAAACCCATGCATATAAACACTTCTATAAATATATCTATATGTAACCATCTCTATAAACATGAGTTCATACTGATGTCTCCAAGTCTAATCTATTAACCAAAGGCTCTTTTTGTATTAATTCATATGTGTATATGAATTTTCTGCTTAGTCCACTGATGTGGTAGATTAATTCAAATGGTGTCCACATCTAGAATAAATCCAACTTGTTGTGTTATAAAGTTTAAATACATTACTGAATATAATTTGAAATACTTTTTTTAATTGATGGATTTAGCCTATTCACAATGAAAGTGGTTGACATACTTGAATTTAAATCTACCAAGCTTATAACTATTTCTTTTCACTGCACTTATGTGTTTGCTTTTTTTTCCTCTTCTTTTTTCCTTTTCTGGTTTTAAGAAACTTATATGAACTCTCCCTTCTTATCACTTGTGCTAATATATATATATATATATATATATATATATATATATATTTTATTGGCTGCCCTGTACTTTGAAATATACATTTGCAACCAATCTAAGTCTACTTTCAAATAATATTATACTTCTCATGGGTAGTGCTGGTACTTCAGAATAAAGAATTCCTATTTTTCATAAAATAACTCATTTATTTCATTTATCCTAATAAAGTACACTCATATTATTATTTTAAACAAGCATTTTTTAAGGGAGTAAACTTAAATGTTCTCACACACTAAAAATATGTAAGGTGAAAAATATAAAAAATATGTAAGGTGATAGATGTGTTAATTAATTAGACAGTAGAAAAATATTTTTTCTATTAGAGTGATTACTGGTAAAAGTATAAAGATTTTATTCCTTTTCCAGTGCTTTTTCTTTCCTTTTCTTTTTTAAATGTGGATCCAAGTGTCTCATTTATATAATTTTCCTTATCTCTGGAGATCTTTTTAGTATCTCTTATAAAGTTACGTCTGCTAGCAACTAATCCCTTGGTTTTTGTTTGTCAGAGAAAATCTTTATTTTTCCTTCACTTTGAAGGCTACTTTTCTGGATACAGAAATCTAGTTTTGTTTGTTTTTTAGCACTTTAAATATTTTATTCCACTCTCTTCTTGCCTGCATAATTTCTGAGATAAAAACCCTCTGTAAATTTTATACTTTTTTCCTCTACAGATAAGTTGATTTTTCCCGGTAGCCCCTTTCAGTATTTTCTCTTAGTCCTTGATCTTCTACAGTTTGAGTATTACATGCCTAGGTGTACACTTTTGGTATTTATCTTCCTTGATGGTCTATGAATATAATGATTTTTTTATTTGGTTTCTGTCATTAATTTTAGAAAGTTCATAGCAATAATTGCTTCAAATATTTCCCCTGCTTTGTTTCTTCTTTCTCCTGGTATACCAGTTATACGATATAATGCTTTTGAAATTTTTTCACAGTTGTATATTCTATTCTTTTTAATCATTTTTTTAAATTCTTTTCAGTTTGGGAGGTTTCTATTGACATATCTTCAAGTTCTTTAATTCTTTACTTAGCCATATCAAGGCTACTGATGAGCCTACCAAAAGTATTCTTTACTTCTGTTTCAATATTTTTGATTTTCAGCATTCCCTCTTCTTTCTGTTTCTGTCTCCTTGCATTTATTATCTATTCTTTTTCTATGTTGTCTGCCTTTTCAATTTGTGTCATTAACTATTAACTCAAAATATTTTAAATTCCCTTCAGCTAATTCCAACATCTCTGTCATATCTGAGATTGTTTCTGATCTTTTTCTGATCTCTTCAGATAGTATATGTTTACTGTCTATAGCATTCCTGGTCTTTCTTATTGAAAGCTAAGCATAATATATTAAAATATATACAATATACAATATATTGGATAATAGGAACTGAGATAAATAGGTCTTAGACTGTGAGCTTTTATGCAATTTGGCTAGAAACTGGGCTGTCTTTAATGTTAACAAGAATTGTACATGTCAAAGGTTTCAAATTCATTTAGCATTCTTGAGATTCTCATTTCCTTCATATATTTATGAATACTCCATTTTAGCTGAGTCTGAGTCTTGCAGCCACATCAGCTATAATTCACCATTTTATACTAAAGTCCCCGTTAATATGGTAAGAAGGAATAGGGAAGGGAGGCTTTCTATAATATTATGATTAAACCTTTTAGTGGACCTATATCCTTTGTCATAAGTCCTTTTCTTTCCCTTACATGTGATAGGAAAACTTTCTGGAGCTATAGTTGGATAACTGGACTCCCCCCCACTTATGTGAGATAAGACTCTACAGAGTATTTTTCACTAGAAAGTATGTGTTTGTTATGAAGTAGATAATGAGTATATTTCAAAATGACTACTTCTCCTCTTCCCTTGCCAAAAAAAAAAAAAAAAAGATTCTTTTTCTTTTTTTTTTTTTTTTAAGATTTTATTTATTTATTTGACAGAGAGAAACACAGGTAGAGAGGGAACACAAGCAGGGGGAGTGAGAGAGGGAGAAGCAGGCTTCCTGCAGAGCAGGGTGCCCCATGTGGGGCTTGATCCTGGGACTCCAGGATCAGGATCTGAGTTCAAGGCAGATGCTTAATGACTGAGCCACCCAGGCGCCCTGAGATGATTTTTCTTGACTTTTTACCTGGTGATATACTTGGAGGTAAAGCCCACACAAGTGTGAGTCCTGTCTGCTGCCCCCCAGGAGTTTCATTCTTAAGTTATTTACACATTCAGCTTCCAGCAATTCTTCAAAATAACCTTTTTAAGTGTTCCTACCAGTTCATGTCTCCAGTGGTTCCTGCACTGAGGTAAGGTGATCTCAACTATTTCTCTGTATCTGCCTGTCTCTTCTAGTTTTGGTATGGCAGTTTGCCTTGCAACCTCAATTCTCTTTGGGTTGAATGTATCCAAGAAAAGTCATTGATTTCTGGTTTGTTCAGCTTTTTTATTCTTGTGAGGATGACTTCTAAGCTCTTTATATGTTAGAGTTGAAATAATACATACAGTTTTAATCTTGCCCCTTGGCAGAATATGATTATAGGCCAAAAACATTACTTCACAAATAATGTGGACTAAGCAAGTGTTCTAAATTAACCATGATTCTTAAAACACAAAACAAAACAAAGACATAGACACTCAACTAGTTGGTTTAATCTCCTTATTAATTTTTAGCACATTATGATTTAGTATGAGTGGCAATTTTGTGTAAATATTTTTGTGCAAATATAAACCAAAATAAGGTTAAGAATAATCTTTAAGTTGAGGATACTTGAATTTTTAATAAGGAAAACTCTCCTGGAGCTAAATATATCCTAAATCTGGTGTAAAACTTCAAGGAAAAAGAAAAGAATTTCATTTCCATATACCAGACAAAATACATAAGGGGAATATGTTTATAGTTTAATGATATCCACATATGCATTGGTTGCTTTCTAGTTTATAAATTGGCTGTGATGGAGAGGTGCAGTAAGGAGTTCTAGAAATGTCTTGAATGATCTAGAATTATTGGATTAAGTATTCAATTCCCAGAGAAACTGAAAATGCTTATTTGAATGGAGAGGTCTCTTTCATTCATACCTTTAAACCATCCTCTGTCTCTGTCCACGGGATGCAAAAAAAAAAAATCGTTGAGAAGTGAACAGTTTAATTCACCCTTTATCAGTTTACATTTAGTGTCAAGAAGTTCTCTTATTAATTTTCCTTAATTTGTTTTTTTTTTCCTCTAGGCATCCTCAATACTTTTTAAAAGAACAGTTATTTGGGTGTCATGTTTCTTTTTCTTTTATACCTGAAATAAGGCTTAATTAAACAATTGGTTGCTACTGTTTATCAACAATCTCAATTACTCAACTAATACATTTATGGAAAGAAAATATCCCTTCCTCAACAGACACAAAGTCTGTACTTAGTCTTTCATCAATATCAGAAGTTACAGTCATTGATCATATCCTCTCCCTTTGCAATGAACAGATTATCTGTTTCCTTCCCAAAGTTGTAGAAAATCCAATATGCAACCTATCTCTTCAGGTGTATTTTATAGAGGATAATATTCACCTTTCTTGGAAACTGAGTTTGGCATACTGAAATAAAATGAGTGAAACTCTTCCAAAATATTCTCTTAGGAACATTAAATTGTTCCAAACTGGCTATAAGAAACTCAAAACAATCAAATACAAAAGTAGAATAGAATTTCCAGAAAGGTCACATCACCCAATTTTCTTTTTCTACCATGTGGAGAATTCAATCCTTTGATCATATTTTTGAGGATCGAAGCTCGATTTTATTAAGAGATTGAATACATTTCCACAGGTCTAGATGTAGGACAGCGCTGAACTAACAATCTAAAATTATGTTAATATGCTGAAATTACAAGCAGGAAAGTTAAAACCCAGGATACAAATATCATCCCGTAGGACATGTACCTGTTCTACTTAGCATGGGTTATCTCTGTAAGTCCTATAAATATCTAAATAAAACATTTTTCTTGTTTGACGATGCTAGGCTGGCTATTTTCTCTTCCATTAGGGTTTAGAAAATCAGACCCTTTAGAAGCCCACTGACCGCCCTATACTGGCAAATCCTATAATGGTTTTCCAAGAGTAAAGTAAATAATGAAAGCTCCTGGGGCTCATATGTTTTTTAAGTTTTTTTTTTTTTAATTTCAGTAAAAATACAGTGCTTAGCTTCAGGTGTACAATATAGTGATTCAACAATTCCATATATTACTCTGTGCTCATTCTTTAATCCCCATCACCTATTTCACCCATCCCCCTACCCACCTGCCCTCTGGTAATCATCAGTTTGTTCATTATATTTAAGAGTCTGTTTCTTGATCTCTCTTTTCCCTTTGATTATTTGTTTTGTTTCTTAAATTCCACATGTAAGTGAAATCATATAGTATTTCTCTTTTTCTGACTCATTTCACTTTGGCATATACTATATCTAGCTCCATATTGTTGTTAATTGCAAGATTTCATTCTTTTTTATGGTTGAATAACATTCCATTTTGCACATATATCATATCTTCTTTATCCATTCAATTTCAATAGACACTTGGGTTGTTTCCACAATTTGGCTATGATAAATAATGTTACAAGAAACACAGAAGTGCATGTAACACTCTCAGTTAGTGTTTTTGTACTTGGGGGTAAATACCCAAAAAGTAGTGTGATTACTAGATCATAGGATAGTTCTATTCCTTTATGAGGAATGTCCATACTATTTTCCATAGTAGCTGTGGCAGCTCACATATCCAACAATACTGCACAAGGGTTCCTTTTTACCCACATCCTCAACAACATTTCTTTTTCTTGTGTTTTTTATTTTAGTCATTTTGACAGGTGTGAGGTGATACCTCATTGTAGTTTTGATTTGCATTTCCCTCACAGTGAGTGAAACTAAACATCTTTTCACGTGGCCATCTGTATGTCTTCTTTGAAAAAAACGTTTGTTCATGACTTCTGACCATTTTTAATTGGATTACTTGTTTATGCACTATTGAGGTGCCTGTATTTCTTTCATCAGTATTTTCCTTGTTGCTCTGAGAGAGTAACACATGTAAACAACTGCAAATGTCATATATAAAAAAGATGTTTACATGGTTACAAAAACATACTTTAGTTTTCCCAGAAACAACATAGGTTTGGCCTAAAACAATCACCCAATAAATGGAGTGATTCAGACACCAGAAATTTATATAAAAAGATGGCAGGTAAAGAAAAAAGGCAGATAAGTATAATTGCAATCAACTCTTCACTAGCTAAAAGACCATCTAGGCATTCTAAAAGCTCAAAGGAATGAAAGAACAGAAAGAGGAAGTAAGAACAGAGCCGCACAGACTGAACCAACTTTAAAGTGCTCCTCACACTTTATCACGTTTTACCTTCATAACTACCCAAAGACCTAGCTGTTGCCAGAATTATGCCTTTTCAAAAATGAGAAATAAGGATGCCTAGGTAGCTCAGTCAGTTAAGTGTCTGCCTTAGGCTCAGGTCATGATCTCAGGATCCTGAGATCTAGCCCCATTTGGGCTCTCTATTTGGTGGGGAGTCTGCTGCTCCCTCTCCTTTTGCCCCTCTCCTTTCCTCTGCTCACGCACACTTGCTCTCTCTTTCACAAGCTCTCTCTCAAATATAAATAATTACACAAATAAATAAAAACATATGGTACAGGGGTGCCTGGGTGGCTCAGTTGGTTGGACAACTGCCTTTGGCTCAGTCTCCGAGTCCCACATTGGGCTACCTGCTTGGCAGGAAGCCTGCTTCTCCCTCTCTCACTCCTCTTGCTTGTGTTCCCTTTCTGTGTTTCTCTCTGTCAAATAAATAAAATCTTTAAAAAAAAATACGGTACAGATAAAACACAATTCTTATTTTGTGACAAGGTTTGCCCTCAAGTTCTCCTTCCTTCTAACTTGGTGTTTTCTCCCTGTAAGAAACTAAAATAGGAATCTATTTGGTGGAATCTGATAGGTGGCTCCAGATATTCTAATGGTCATGGTTGACTGCCCACCAGTATGGTTTCCCTCTTTCATGTCTCCTATCAGAAACCTGAAGGCCTTTGGGAATCTTTTCCTTTTTCCACTATTACTCATGTTGATTGAGGGGTTCTTGATCTCACCTTAGCTCCAGGAGTAGGCTTCTATCTGTCAAAGTACAATATAGTTACACTATACTCTATGTTATTTTTTGGTGTAGAAATGGCCATGTGAACCACTTACTCTCTAAAAAATAAGTTTTCTGGGAACTTCTAAAGATACATTTCCTTTATCTTAAGAGATAACTGGGAAGTAAGGTTCTCTCTTATAGTATCTGCTTTTGGCAGCAGCATGAAAGAAGACTAAATGAATGCACTGCTGAAACAGAAACAGAGCTGGAGTCCTGACTACATGAGATCGGAAGATTCTCCACTTCCTAAATGTGTTATTTTAGAACGTACTATTCCTTATACCTTAAGTCCATTTTAAATAGGTTTCTATAACATATTAAAAAATCTTTCTGTAAGTTCAGAGTGTTTATGCTGGTGGAAAATAGATATTATAT
Organism: Spilogale gracilis; assembly: GCA_004023965.1. Lineage (NCBI taxonomy): Eukaryota > Metazoa > Chordata > Mammalia > Carnivora > Mephitidae > Spilogale > Spilogale gracilis. The sequence goes on from PITA01003261.1 coordinate 18,944, forward strand.
CAGAAAGACTTTTTAATACACATTATAGAAACCTGATATAATAATAAGGTATTTTTTTTTCTGAGAGCATACATCCAACTTTACAAGCATAAGGGGATATCGGATTAAATACACATACATTTTATCAATCGGCATAATTCCTCTGAACTTTCAGTCTTTTATACAGCCTTTAAATTTACCATTCCCTTCCCACTAAATTATATCCTTTTCTTTGATAATACAAAATCCTCATCTGTGCAAAAATTTTCTACAACATATCATCCACTTTAGATAAACACATATTCACTACAAAAGACTATACCATTACAGTTCCATATAGCTGTCAACAGTTATGTACTTATTTATTCAGTATTTTTCACCTGTGGTGTTTCCTCTTCCACTTCAGTGTCAACGCCTCTGAAAGCCAGGCTTAAGGCTTTCTTTTCATTTCCCATGGTACCTAACATTAGGCTCTAAATGTAAAGAGTTTTTAATCAATTTTTCCTGATAACAAATGATAGAAAGCATTCCTATGGTTACCTGGGTTAAGCAGTTATGAAATTCCTTAGCTTTCTGCTTCATAGATTCAGTTCATTCATTATCATAAAATCTGAATGGAGTGGACCCAAAAGAAACATTGACCCAATATTCCCAAAATATGAATGGAATGGAAAGCTAAGACTAACAGGTGTGGCTATTTATCATAAATTTATGCCTAACTTTAATTTTATATCACTTGTATTTTCTTCCTGGTATAACTCTTACTACTGCCCAGGCTGGTCCAGCTTCATTTTTGTGTCCTTGGGCCTGATGTCCCTCCTGAAAGACAGTACACCTTTGCTATCCAATTTGAGACCATCATCTCCTGACATAGTGCCCTATGAAGGCTCACCTTGCTCTCTGTGGGACAACGTCCTGTTAATCATCACCAACCTAATAACAGTGATGTTAATGCTGCAGCCATAATATTCTCATCTCCCTCCCCAGGCCTTCTAGGCTATTCAGATAGCTAATGTCTTGTTAAAACTTTTTTACTTATTAATTTTATCTGTGACAGAGGCTGATTAGCTTCTGAATTACTTCATGCCTATTTTTAGTCTGCCATGCTTCTATCCTTCACAGACAGTTTAATCCCAAAGTATTAATTCGTCTCCATATAAAGCTGACTTGTCTTTCTACAGGTATCCTAAATCTTCGTGTTTTCACTCAAGGTCCATCCACCTTGCTTTAAACTTGTGTTCCTCGCTCACTGCTTTCAGTGATTCACCTCTCTGAGGAGGGAGAGAATTCCTTGTTGGGAAGCCATGAGAAAACTTGAAGCCCATCACTAAACTATTAATAACCCAGGTGTGGAAGAATATGATATTGCAAATATCTGTAATTAACAAGGACTCTGTAAACACGTAGCCTTACTGATATGTGAGACACTGCTGAGATATTTTTTCTGTACTCTGGGTGCTCATAAATCCTGTTGTAGAAGGAAACTAATACGTATGAATCCAACTGAAACCAATGCAAGATACTTTGGAATAAACACCCTTTGGAATAAAATGGTGAAAACAAAGGGATAAAATGTATGGCCCAAATACTCAGTGCTGGTGTAGACAGAAGACAGAGAAAATGATGGTTCAAGAGTTTGTAGAAGGCATCAACAGAGGGTTCAGACAAGTGTTATGCTTTAAATAATAACTAGGAGAGCAATAAGAAATAAACAGTTAAGAAATGTAACCAGAACAGGGAGAACATTATGAGAGAGCAAGTTGAAAATGCAATTAAAATATCATAGGGCTTAGATTGGTAAATACAGTGGGAGGAGACCAATAAGCTGAATGGAGGCATAGAATAAAAAGTTCTGCATGTGTTCTGAATTGCACTGAATTTTAAGTTGAAAGTCTGGATATATTCTAATAGAATAGGGAAAATTGCAGGTTGAAATCATAGTCAGTTAACTATAAATGTGAGGCATCCAAACCATTTAGATGCTTCTATGAAGCCTCATGGAATCTTCTCTACCCAAGGCTCCAGAAATGTATGGAACATTATATATAAAACACTATATATATAACTAGATATATGGAACACTATTTATAAAAAGTGCATGCTATCTCTTGACCAGTATTTGTGGACTTAATTTCATAAGTTTTTCAATCAATTCCATTCTATACATTTTTTATTCTATTCTTTTGGTTCTAATACTCTAATTTTTCCATTATTGATCCATCTTCCACATATTACTTCATCCTCACTTCAGCTCTGACCTTGGTTCTACTTCTGGCCTCAATTCTGACACCTGACAATGATTGCATTCATGTGAAAAACCTCCTGCAACTCTTCATCCTCAGGGTCTCTGTGATCTCTAGGCCCTCATTCTATGAACTGCTTCTGAGGACAGCTTTCCGTCTATTCTAAATCACATACACAGAGAAGATTTGACAGGCAATGGATAATATTTGGTGAATATAAAAATTCATTTCTATTCTAGAATCAGAACCAGAGACCAAGTCTCTTAAGAGGAGGGGTAGCCACTATTCATCTTTGAATACCTTCAATCTCTGCAGTGACTGGCATGGGGTATATACTCAGCATATTCATTTCTGAATTTGGTTTTATGTAGGAATAAATGTTATCAGCTTTTAAGACTAAACCATATTTTTCATTAGACAAATATTTATTCGATGAATATGGTGATGATCTGGATTATGGTGATGGTTTCACAGGAGTATACATACATCAGAACTCACTGAAGTATGTACTTTAAGTATGTACAGCTTATTATATATCAATTATTCCTATTAAAGTAATTAAATACATGTACTGATTACCTGTATGTGGCATCAGCTTTAAAATGAACAGTTCATTATAAAGACATATTTAGTAAGCTAAAGTCATGAATATAATGAAAAGGCATATTTCCTGCACTGAAGAACATATAATTGAGAAATACAACTAATGGCAGGAGGATAAAGTCACACAGTTGGCTCAGATGAGTCTGAGGAGGATTCACAGAAACACAGAAGACTTAAGAGATAAACAGAAATTTTCCAGGTAGACAGACAGATGAAGGGCCTTCCAAACCAGGAAGAGGGTTATGTACAGAGTCACTGAGAATTAAAAATGCTACATGTTTGCAATATGGGTAGGGAATAAAAAATGAAAGACAACTAATTTGGGGCACCTGGGTGGCTCAGTTGGTTGAGCGACTGCCTTCGGCTCGGGTCATGATCCCGGAGACCCGGGATCGAGTCCCGCATCAGGCTGCCTGCTCGGCGGGAAGCCTGCTTCTCCCTCTCAGTCCCTCTGCTTGTGTTCCCTCTCTCACTGTGTTTCTCTCTGTCAAATAAATAAAATCTTAAAAAAAAAAAAAAAAAAAAGAAAGACAACTAATTTAATTTTTAGCAAATGATAGTATAAACAATAGGATATTGACCTGAGGAGTCCATAAAAGCAGTCAAACTGAAACAATGAAATTGGATTTTTAAAAAATGGGTGGAATATGAGATCTACTTTGAAGGAGGAACATAAATTTGATAATGGAAAAGGACAAGGCATTCCAAAGACAAAAAGGTAGTATGAATGAGCATTCTCCTCTACCTTACCTTATGTGTGATGCCTTTCATTCTTATAGTGATCTACTCATCTACTGCCAGTAAATTGTATGGGAGAGATAGTTCTCCTTCTGGAAAACAGTAGCTATACAGAGTCACTCTCACACCTTCTACATTAAGTGGATAGTGTGGGATTATACCAAGAAACAAGGCTCAAGCTTGAATGAGCTGGTCACTATAGGCAAATCAAGTTTAATCTGTCCCATTTTTGTTGTTGTGTTATTGTGAATAATCACTGTAATTTAAGCCTTAATCATTTCCACATATATTCCACATGTCTTTTATACTTGTCCCAAGAGTTATTTATATCCATTATTTTATACTGAAAGGTATGTTTTTACATGGACTATTATCTCTAGTTGAAAGATAGTGAAATAGGTTCCATAAAATGACTTGACCAGAGGAACCAAAAAAAAAAAAAAAATTAGACTCAAGAGTGAAACCCTATTCTATTGATAATTTTTCCCATGCCATTTCAGTGTTAGCTAAAAAACCCTGATGCGCTCCCAGAATCCTTGTCTCTTATTTTTTGCTATATCAAGATTCAGGACTGGTGTTTATGCTTTCTAAATTCTCCAGCTATCACAAAAGAGAGAGAGAAAAAGAGAGAAAGACAGAGAAAGGAGTATTTTAATAAAAATGATTGCTACACTACACATTTACTGGAGAGTACGATAAGCTCTATAATTAGCACGGATGTACAACACACTTAAGGAGCCTCTAATGATTTTGATACACTGTCTCTTGAAACATACTTGTCATACATGTGGAAGAAAAGGAATAGGTAAATTTGATGTTTTTTTTTTATTTCAAGCTTTTAGTATTACTCCTGAAAACTTAGATTATCCTATAAATTGCATATGACTAAAAGATGATTGAGGACTTACATGCAGTGGCCTAAGGAAGAGACTTTTGGAGAATTCAGTCTAGGAGAGTTTAATTCAGCCTTGGTCAAATAGTCTTAATCAAAGTGGCTCTGCATTAATCTTCCTTTCTTTACTCTTCTTCACATCAGTAAAATGAGTGATTTTGTACAACAATCAACTACTTTGCATTTATCTTTGTCATTTGTTTTGTACTGTAACTTTTAAAAGGCCTTGACTTTGGCCCTTAATAAGAACTCCCAAGGAATGGGATGGTTCTTGAGTCTTACTGCAAAGGCAGTTGTAGGAAGGGAAACTGTAAGCCCATCTCTCCAGCCAACTGACTGAAAAAGGTAATCCCAGGATGCAGAAAGTATCTGGAAGACTGGAGAGAACAGAGATTTCAATACTGTAATTTCTCAAAGTGCTTTAATAACCTGGGTTCCCTTCTGAGTTGTGCACATAAGGATTTATCCCTAAACATACACAAGCCATCAGGATTGAGCTAGAGATTATTAAAAAAAGTTTTTGATGCTATAGACCAATATACCCATGAGTATACATATACAAATTCTCAAAAAAATTAATAAATTATACCCAGAAATATATAAAATAATAATACTCTTCAATCAATTGGGTTTTATCTTAAGAAGAGTCTGAGTCAGCATTCAAAAAATCAGTAGGTGAAATCCAACACAATAAAGGATTAAAGAAGAAAAGCTGGATGATTTTATTAACGGAAGCAATTTATAAAATTCAACATCAAGCCATGATAAAAACTCCCAGCTAGGCTAGATGGGAACTTCTTAACTTAACAAATGATATCACCTACAAAAATCTATATCTAACATTACATTATACTTGGAGATAAAAGACTAAGGTCAAAGTAAGGATGTCAACTTGTACCATTCCTATTCTAATTTCCACGGAAAGCTTTCCAGGGCAATAAGGCAAGAAAAAGAGATTTAAAAGATGACAGATTAGGTAGGGAGACATAAAAACGTCCTTCTTCACAGATGACATGATCATCATTATAGAAAAACTCATGGAAATTACACATGCACACACACGAATGGCTAGACCTTGGAAGAATCTCAAAGGCATTATGCTGAATGAAGGAAACCAGTACAAATGAGTTGCACGCTATATGATTTCACCAAATCACATGCTGGGGGAAAAATGGTAAGAACAGATCAGGATAGCCAGGGACTGGAGTTACGCAGAGCATTTACCTACAAAAGGGCAGCACAACGGAATTCTGTGACATCATGGCATCCAGTACCTGATTGTGGTGGCTATTAAAGGGATTTATACCTATGTCCCAGGTCATACTATTGTTCAGTAAAATTAATTTTTTAAATGAAGATGTGCTAGAAAGTATTCACGTGAATACTCTCCAATACTAAGAAAGAAGACTAAGCACAGTTGACACTTGAATAACATGGGTTCAAACTATGTGGGTCCACTTATAAGCAGATTTTTTTTGATACAGTGCAATGCTGTAACTGTACTTTTTCCTCTTATGATTTTCTTGGTAGCAGGTTCTTTCTTTAACTTAACTTATAGTAAGGATAAAAATATGTAACATGTATAACATTCAGAATATGTGTTAAGCGGTTGTTCATGTTATTAGCAAGGCTCTAGTCCACAGTAGATGGTAAGTAAAGTTTTTGAGAATTCAAGTTATACTTGGATTTTAAACTGTGTGCAGGGCTCCTAACCTCACACTGTTCAAGAACCAAAGGTAACAGGAAACACTAGTTGAAAAAATATAATAAAGGAAACAAAATATTAATATCTATGTATATATATATATATATATATGACATCACATATTGAAAGAGTATACCATGGATCTGAGTATATCAACCTAGAACACCAAAACATATTATAGTAAGAAGTACTATATTTTAAGTTAAATAAATGAATAAATAAATAAGTGGGAGTCATCTAGGAAAAAAGAGAACATGTAATTTATAAGGAAAATAAATAGATTGTTAGTATATTTTGCAATTATTTATTCCACAAGAAAATAAAATGACATATTTAAGTCATGAGAAAATAAAGCATGAGCCAAATATTTTATACCTAGAAAAACTGACTCTCAAAAATAAAAGGCACTGTTATCAGCATGCAGGAACAAAAGATATATTGTCCCCATGAGCACATTCTAAGGAATCTACAGAAGAATGAGTGTTACACAACCCAAATAACTACAGAGACCGTGACACAAGATTATGATGAGCAAAAAATATGTTACTTATAGAACTAAGAGTCATTATTGTCTAAGAGGGAGAGATCATAGGTCTAACGACTATAAATTCTAAAAGTGCAACTATTAGAAAAAAATGAGAATGAAGAGGGCATATTCAAAAATAATTGTAATGGCTCCTGTAATAATATTAGTGGTATTAGTATTGTTATTCTGAGACTGCTGTGTCTGGAATATGTCACATATACAAAAAAATAGCAATTTTGATACAGATTAATTCTAATTTCTCTGTCATTGAGAAGCAGAATTCCTTGTGAGGAAGAATTCTTTCTTCCCTGAGTGGAAAACTGAGACATGTACTATATAATGAGTTCTGTAAACTGAAATTTTAATTGCAAACATTTATATTAATCTATAATGCAGTTTATTTTAGATTTTGTGTGTGTGCCTGTTTATCAGTCCATCAGAAATGAATACCCATGGTGTCTATACTGTGCTCTTGAAACAACATTTCTCACTAAAAGAAATTATCAGGGATTGCTAAAATAGCTGATGCCCAGTCTGGGGTAGCAAATGTATCAGATGAGTTTTATATAACCTGAAATACTAAATGTTAAGTAAATTATCAAACACTACAAAGGTCATATCAAAAGGACTCAGATACCACCTGAAGAGGCTGGACTGGCTAAATAGACTACAATGTATATTCCAATAATTACAACACCCTCAGCAGGATAAAATCCATCATTTTTAAATCCATGATTTCATAATTATATTTTAAAAACTGGCCAACTTTACAGGATAAAAAAGCAATCATTGTCTTAGAAACTGATAAACAACAGGAAATAACCTGCCCTCTATAATCTTGCAACACTGGGTAACCAATTACTAAGGGACTTGCCTATTTATAAAAGCATCACAACTTATAAACACAAACATATATGATAAAATTATATTACCATTTTTGCAACTCGTATTTAATAACTAATTACAAGCATTAATCAACAATGGTTGGTAAGATCACTGAAAGAGACAAACAAATCAAACAGACAATCAAACACACAATCAAACTACACTAGTCTCGCCAAGCACTGCCTACAGTTTTGCTAAAGGGACTGAATTACTGTCTAACCTAGTATCTGAATCTAGCTGTCAATGTGCAACAACTATAGAGAACTCATTGAACTTGTTTGAACTGTACCATTTCTGTGCAATTGGCAATATTTTGACTGGGGAAAATAAGGGCCACGGTCCCAGTTATTCAGCAAATGAAAAGGACAGTGGGAAAATCAATACAAAACAAGAAACGTTATTAAAAAAAGAAAACTACTAAAATTAAAAAAAATGGGGAAGATAAACTACAGTGGATGTTAATGAACATTTGGGTTGTAACATTATTAACAATGCAAGGAAAATATTACTACAAATGTCAAACCAATAGTTACTCATGAAGAAGTGGGGATACTGAAGTTGGAAACAAACTCATGGCAGTATTTCTGGGGTAGCTGGCAAGACTGTAATTGCTAACCAGAAAAGGGTACACTAAATGACACTTTGAGAGTTGTTATATTTTGTTTTGTATCTGTGTTTTATTTTACAATAAAAAAGTTTTTTGGTGGTATTGTTTTAGTTTGGGGGTTTTTTGCTTTGTTCTTTGTTGTGTTTTTGTTTTTGTTTTAGATTTTTGACATTTTAATTTCTTTTAAATATGTCACTTTTTGCGAGATAGGAAATAGAATTGAACAAAGGCAGTCCAGTCCTCTAGGGATCCAGACTGAGTCTTGCAATGTTCAACAAGATGATATCACAAGACTAGATGCCAACTAAGTAAACTAAGTAATAACCACTTATCTACATTTCTCCTTTAGAAAGCAGCCAAACGTTCAGTGCTTAAGGCATATAGAGAACATCCTGATCTACAAAAGACAGAATAACCCAAATTAAATACTGACCAATCCACTGGTGAACCAGAGCAGAGGTGGTCAAGTAATGATGAACAAAGAAAGTGTTTACATTTTGAAAACTTCCTCTGAGGTTTTAAAATTTCCTGGTTGCTGTTAATAACACAAAGAAAAAGTATTACAAATATGCCCACACTGTTATTTGATTGCAAGGTCTTCCACTAGAATACAGTTAGGAGGGTAGGGGACAAAATACTTAAATATTTAAAAAATAAATTACTTAGTAATGTAAATCTGACATACTGCATTCTTCCATCTGCCACAAGAACAAATCGTCAAGAGATTTAAAAGAAATGAAAGAAATGCTCAACTCTAAAAAGATATCAACATTTTCCTCACAGAATCATCTCCCACTTTCTCATACAATTAACATTGCTACTCTTCCATGATACACTGCCATGGAGAAAAACATCAGAAGCTTTAGCCAGGGTCAGGAGATGAAAAAGAGAGCATGTCCTAATCAGCTCATTTGTAAGCTTAGTTAACATCTCTAGGATGGACCCATAAAATCTGGCCACTGTTCTGCCAAACAGATGCGAACTGCAGAATTCCTTAGCCCTTACCTAGAGTTTCTGCTCCGCGTCCTAAAGCCGGTTTCTGGCATCTGTGATTCCTTTCCCAGGAGCTGAAGTGCGAGCTAAGCATCAAAGTCTGGAATGGCATCACAGTATCCTCGGTAGCTGCTGCATGTAAATTCAGCAACGCACGCACAGTAAAATGCCCGCTGAAACACTAGGATGCCAAGGACCCGGACCAAAACAGCCCAGCCTGGAGGCCCACCTTCGCTGCTAAGGCCGCCAGCCCTGAGGAGCTCAAGAAAATGGGAAATGCTACAGTCCAAAACAGCACTCCAGGAGGCACAAAGGCCTTACTGATACAGAAGGCCTATTAACAGATTTACACAAAGATTTGCACAACTACACTCGAGCGCGGGACGACAGGAGAGCCCACTCGGCCTTGGCAGGAGAGAGGCCTGAGGCCACACAAGCGTCACCCACCGCCTTCCTGCTGGGCTAGCTCAGCCGGAAATGGTACGGAAATGGTACGCTGCGCGGCCGCGCTGCAGAGGAGGCACCACGGAGAGTTTTGGTTTCTGGTTTTCGTGAGTTTTGTTTTTGTTTTGTTTTGGTTAGTTTTCTTAATGATTTCAAAGTATTCATCTTCCGAGGGAACAATGAAAATCGTTCATTATGTCCAACGAGGAAAAAAATTGTCCATTTTAAACGCGGTATCTTGAATCCTGAGACAATTTATAAATATGTAAATTTGTGAGCACTTACTATGGGCCGTGCACTGTGCCATGCTCTTTTCATTCATTATGTTTACTTCATATTCTCAGCACCATTAGATTCTGCATTTTACACATATAGATACAGAAATTTGGTGTAGAAAGGGCAGATTAAACCTTGATTACATGAGTTAATTGACAGCACCAAGACTTAACCCATTTGTTGAATTGCAAACCCTAAGTTGTGATCCACTTCATTTTACAAATCTTTCTTTGGGAGCACAGGAAGCCTATACTTATATAAGGTATAGATTTAAAATACCAGAAGTGTTAATTAACACACTTGAATAGCCATCATGCATAGAAAGTGTTGCCTCTCATCTTTTCACAACTCCAGTTATCCATCTTTAAGGAATCCTAAAAACTAAGTTACACAAACTGAATAAATTCTAAATTATAAATCCCAGGTAATATCTGTGGATTACCTTGCTCAAAGAATTAATGATTTTTTTCAAGTCCATGTTTCAGGAAATTGTTATATTTGTGTTTTGTTTGACATAGCTGTAGATTTTTCACCTGCTTTATCATGAAGTCTGGACAGGAGGAAAAAAAAACCCAAACATTTTATCAAAGTGACAAGACAATGATCCACCATGTATCTTGGCTGCAAAAAATATGTTATTAGATTCAATTTATCATGAAAAATTGCTAGATTGTGAGAAGGCTGAAATGGCAGCATGGCAAGAGTGCAGCTCTTTGGTACTAATTATCTTAAGAGATGACCTTCCAGGTCACCCCAAACCCTGTATTAATTCGGGAGGAGAGCTTAGATGGCCAACGTGGAGACATCATAAAATTCCAACAGAAAAGCGTTCAGCTTAACTCTTGCAAGGCTGCATGAGCAGACACACATCACACTGATATCTAAAGTCCCAACAATTTTATCCCATGCTATCTTTCCAACCTTGCTTGTCACTCTTCTCTGCAAAGATCCCCTTGTGTTAAAAATATACTCACAATTCCCAGAAGAAGCCATTCTTTTTTTCTGTCTCTTTCTTTCTGTCTCTTCACTGATGCTGTTCCAGACCTCTCAAAAGCCCTCTCCTTTTTAGCCACTTGCTGAGTTAATAATCATTCTTCTAGGTCAACCTCATTCTAGGATCTTTTTCTATAAGATACTTCTAATAAATTATCTATAAATTCATCTGAACAAAATAATTTCCTCCCCTAAAATGCTATAGTACTTATTATCCATGTCACATATTGGACACTTAATTAATCTTAAATGTGTCAGCTGAACTTATCCATCTTCTCCATCTAATCAACTAATTAATAGCTTGATTTACCTCTCTGCCTGCAATAGCACTTTTCATATGGAAGGAAGGATGGGTGAAATTGTTGCTGGTTCGTTCACTGATTTTTACCTGAACACTTTCTTGTATTCCCTTCTTTGTTGCCTATTATCCACATCACTTCCAACCTAAGTCATAGAGTGAGCCATATAGCCAGAAGAGGACATAGCTAAAACTGTATGTTATGAGCTGAACTGTGTTCTCCTAGAATTTACATGTTGAAGCTCTAATTTCAATATTTCAGAATATGACTGTATTTAGAGTATGGCCTTTGAAGAGAAGACTAAATTAAAATGAGACTGTTAGGGTGAGCTCTAATCTAATGTAACTGGTGTTTTTAAAAAACAAGTCAGTTTGGACATAAAAATAGACATCAAGGATATGTGTGCATAAAGGAGAGACCAGGTGAGGACATAGAGAGAAGGCAACTATCTACAAACTGAGGAGAGAGGCTTCAGGGAAAAAAACAAAAGCAAAAACAAAAGAATCTTGCTAACAGGTTGATCTTGGACTTCCAACCTTAGATCTGTGAAAAAATTAATTTTTGTTATTTATGTTACCCAGTCTTGATATTTTGTTATGGTGGCCCTAGCAAACTAAGACATCGAGGAATCTATTTTATAAGCTAAAGTTATAATATTTGGCTTTGATACTAAGGTGGCCCATAGGATATCCAGAGACAACACTTTTTCATCTATTTGGTTTGTTTTGTTTTAACTGAAGTGAATCAAGAGCCAGATGAAAGAAGGTTTGCAGAGAGAGCAAAAGAGAAATGAAGCACGCATTTGGAGAGAAGCAGAAATGGGCCATGATGAGGCATGGGGAAAGAAGCTCCTTGGTTCCAAACCTTAGTGAATTCTGGTTGAACTTCTTATTCTGGGTTCAATGATAGACTGGTTGACTCAGGAAATCTTCTTTCCATGGGAGCTCATCTAAATATCTTCCCTCTCTACTTACAACAAATAACCTGGGCTAAAAAACCCATGGAGGAAAGAGTCAGCAAAGAAGTTAATGCTGATATGTGCCATGAACCTTCAATACCTGATTAATCTGCAATCTATCATATGGTTTAACCCTAAATTCTAATTGTTAGAGGAAGGAATAGTGCTCTACTGATATCTGGATCATCTTCAAGGAACAGAAATCTCTATTCATAGTGGCCCAAACAATGCTGATTTGTTTATATCACACTATAGAAAATTTAGAGGAAGGTGGTTATAGGTACTAGTTTGGTAACTCATGGTCAGTTGGTTCTACCTTGACATTTCTCTTACATTCACTACCCATTATTGTGACATGATTGTCTTTGGTGTCCAGACATCAGGTTTGTATTGAAGGGAGAAAGACAGTTAAAAAAAAAAAAAGTCAATAAAAGCTCCATTTGTCCCTTCTTATCAGAAAAATAAATGCTTTCCAGATGACTCTTCTTCTCTCCAACAGGTGTTTATGCCTTATGGACCAGAACTGGGTCACAAAACTATTGCCATCTTCAAGAGTCTATGAAAGCATTCTAACATCTGTAGTGGAAAGAAAAAAACGGAGACCAATATTGGGAATAGGGTTTAGGTAACCAATCAATGGAATTTTCTTAATATAAATTTTAGTACTTTGGATATCTATATAGCATTTAAACATTTCAACATGTGTGCTTTTGCAAAAACATGTGTGCTTTTGCAAAACTTAAACATTTCCAGCTTTTGCAAAACTTTCAATTACTCCCAAATTTTTGCAACTACATAAGACTATAAAGAATGAAATCACTGGCATGAATCATTATGTCTTCCCTTCCTCTCCCCACCCTATGGTCCCTACTGTTCTCTGGAATCATCATTTATCTGTAGAAGATTTTTTTTTTCATGGATTTCCACTTTGAGTTCTTCCCTCAGGAGCACTACTAATGCTCTCTGTCAGACTTAGAATACCAGTTAATGTACCATGTAACTACATCATGTGTGATTCCCTACCCACCCCTTCACTAGAGTTCAAAGCAGTAAAATCAATATACCTAAAATCTGTACCCTCCCCAGATATAAATAGAAGCTAGTCTCCATTTCAGATTGTGTTAAAATGAGTCATATAGTTGAAGTGGCCATGTTCTTTTTTTGCACAAAAATAAATGTAGGTTGAATCTTATAGTGCTATTTGTAGTCATGTATTTTGTATATTATAGGTGCAATTTTTAAAAATTACTATTACCCTTAAACTTCAAATACTCATGGGAGAGCAACTTTCATATATCAAATACCACTAAACCATCTCAGTGCTAGTAAGTATCCTATAATAGACCCCATATTGTTTGTTGTTGCCCATAGGTTCCATACTCTATTTGTCTTTCCTTCTTTTCACATATTTTCTACCACAGGAATATTATTTCTGTCATCCTTATGTGGGATGTCCACTAGTTATCTCCAAGCTTTAAAGACTTGGTGTCTCATCACCAATTGTGATGAAATCAACCCATACTGGCTTATGATAGCCAACTGTTACATCTTTAGATACTTGTGAGCCTATGTCATTGTTAAGCACAGCCATTATTAAAATTTAACTTAAATAAACTATATTTTAAACCATGGTAGTAAATGTATAAACTTATAACTTACTAAATATTTTACATTTCTTCATTATTTATGCTTTTGAGATTATTGATATCGATCATATGTGTTTGCTATAAATACATCATAAGAATGTGCTAAGGTGCATCCCTTCCCAACCCTGCATTCAGGGATGTCATGTCAGAAGCTTGAAATCGGTCAAGGTGAAAGACACTGGGAAATACTAAAAAGTAGGGCTTTATTTTGTGATTGCATGCGTTAAGAAATGACTTGAGAAAATGTTAAGAGTGCATAATAAATTTCAAAGTGTGTGCTATGTCTATAAATAGCACCCAAAACTGAAAAAAAAGGCTTCCATTGTTATTCTGTTATTCAATTTGCCAAAGAAGTTACTAACACTATTGATGAATAAGTGAAATTTGAACATATAACTTGCTTTGTTTCACTTTCATCTTGCTCGTTTACATGAAAATACCAACAATATTCATGTCCTAACTATGCTAGTTTATCAACTGCTTCTATACATATGTTAAGGATACAAGAGTCAACAAAAATCAATAGCAGGATTCTCTGAGAATAGTAGGGGAAGAAAAATAATTTTCCCTCTACATTTTTAGGTTCTTGGTTAAGGACCTCTTCTTCCATCCATATTAAAAAAGACTGATTACAAGAACAACAAACTAAAGTTTAATAACACGGATACCCCCTTTGCATGGGAGATACCCAAGAAAACTGAGTAACTCTTTGATATGTCCAACCCATTCTTTAAATATCCTTTTAAGCTAAAAACAAAAAAAGATGTTGGTTGGAAGGAGGAGGCCAGTTAGGGAGGTTACGAGGACAAGCACAGTAAGCAAGAGTAAGGTTGTTATGCAGAGTTGTCATTAGCATTGCCTTCTTCACTGATAAGACTTTCTACAGATTTAGTCATCCTTCTCTTTCTGGTACAGAAAATATGTTTACAAGTGGAGAGTTCCATTATAAATATAAATATACCACAAAAAAGGGTAACTTCTACTCAGTTGTTTTCAAAGCTTCTCTTATGCCTGCTGTTTCTTAATAGCCAGCTCAGGATAACCCTTATGAAGAGGCATATTTTAGGGTGGAAAATTCTGTTACCCTTCAAAATCAGTGGGCTTTATGGAATTTTTGTTAAGTACAGTGTATTTTATTATTTTTTAAAACTTCTTCAAAATTGATTGACTATTGATGCTATCTTCAGAAAGTCCACAGCTATCAGTCTTGTGATCCAGATTTGTGTTCTCCTGTCAACTTCTCAAGAAATTGCTTAAAATAATTATCATTTTGTCCAGTCCAAAGATTTTGTCTCAGTTCAAACAAAGGCAAGTAAGGCACTTTCTCTGTATTAGCCACTCCAGCTTTATCTTCTTAAATGGTTCCAGTCATATCAATTTTTCACATTTCCTGACAGCATGATGGGGAATGAGTACCATTTAGTAATCCTGAAGACACATCACCAGTAACTTGATCTGTGGCTGCTTCCTGAAACAGAATCTGAAGCAAAAAGAAGGGAGGATCTTTGAGGATCAGTTTTATTTTATTTATTTACCTATTTATTTACATTTGTCATTTTTTTTAAAGATTTTTTATTAGTTTATTTGGGAGAGAGAGAGGGAAGACACAGCATGAGAGGGGGGAGGGTCAGAAGGAGATGTAGACTCCCTGCTGAGGAGAGGGCATAACTCTAGGATCATGACCAGAGCCAAAGGCAATCACCTAACCAACAGAGCCACCAAGTGCCCCTTACTTTTATTATAATTAACATTTTTGTCTGCTCCTTCCCCCATACCTCGTCTTAAGAATGATCTGGGGCACCTGGACAGTTCAGTCAGTTAATCATCTGACTCTTGGTTTTAGCTCAGGTCATGATCATGGGTCATGGAATCCAGCCCCCTTCCAGCTCAGTGTTTAATGGGGAGTCTGCTTCTGATTCTCTCCTTCTCCTCTTCCCCCCACTCGTGTATGTGTGCTCCCTTCTCAAAATAAATAAATAAATAAATAAATAAATAAATAAATAAATAAATAAATAAATCTTAAAAAGAAAAAAAGGAGTAATCTACAGCCCATTCAGCCACCAGGACACATTTGATGAATGAAATATTCTGGGAAGAAACTTCAGATAAAACAAAGGCAGGATCACCTGCACATTTTCCTTCTTTGATAATCAAATCATTATTTTTGTACTTTGTACCTTTTTTTTTTTAAGATTTTATTTCTTTGAGAGAGAGCAAGCATGCACCAGCATGGAAGGTGGGGCAGGGGGAGGGAGAGCTGAGTGGGAGCAAGAAGCCAGACATTGGACTCTGAGATCTTGACCTGAGCCAAAAGCTGACTCTTACCCAACAGAGCCACCTAGGTGCCCCCTTTTTTTTGTACTGTTAAGAACTATCTGCTTATGGTGGAATTCTCCACATACAGTTTAGTTTTCTTTTATTTGGTCTTTCCCTTCACTCCACTAACTTCCATTTCCTGTTGAAATTCCCTTCTAATTCAAATGGCAGCATCCTGTTTTCAAAGACTGATGATACTGACAACTCAGAAGGAAGAGAGGTTTTGGTCTTCTAAAATGTCCTTTCACCCCTCACTCCACCACCACCACTGCCCCCCTGGCCCACAGTTCCAGTCTGGATCTTAAGTAGGCACTTTTCCTGGATCATAATTCTGAAGGAGTTGGTTTAGTTTATGTGCATCACCCGATCAGCTGAACTCTCTGTTGCCCTCCTCTAATTAATTACTGTTTGTAAAGAGCTTGGAAGATGAATAGTGCTATATAAGTTCTAAGTATCATGATTTCATTGTCCTATTTCAGTTCTTATTGGAATTAAGTATCATTATAATAATCAGTTTGCTGCATTTATAACTCAGGAAGGCAGGAGCCGAAGTAGCAATACCTTTACTGCTTCCATTTCTAAATCTCTGTAACAGCTACCAAACTTCACAGTGACCACCTGGGATCATTCTCAGGCTTTGTACAGTGACAATCTCATAGAAAACCAACCACTTGAACATAAATCAGGTACAATAGGAGGGGTTTCAGTGGTAAATTAAAACATGTATGGAATTTTTATTCAAGTGGTTTAGGTTTCAGTTTTAATTCGATGGTTGTAAGAATTGGGATGATCATTTAACTCTACTAAGTCAGAATTTTCACCTATAAAATGGAAATAAAGACAACACCTAGTTCACATGGTCATGATGAGGATCAGATTGGGTAACATACTAAAAAGCATATGTAGCCCCCCCAAAAAACTGTTTAAATATTTTTATCTTACTTCTGCAAGTTAAAGAATTAGATTAAGTATTTAGAAAAACATGTATTGGGGACCTTAAGAAATATAAATTAATGCTATCTGTGATTTATTTTTTCCAGGGATAAGATGATAAAAGTGGTTCTGGCATGTAATTGTTGATGCGAAGAACAGATCATCTCTGATGTCAAGGAGTAAGAATTGCTAATAAGTCTTGAAATAAATAAAGAAGATGGTGAAAAAGAGGAAAAAGTAAATGACAACTCAAAAGCCAAAATAAAGGGAAACAGAAAAGGAAAATGCCACAGGCAGAAACAGTGAAGGTGGGAGAATGTCAATTTTGTAGAAAAGAGGATAAATGGAGTGTTAACATCTCAGAAACAGTGATGACAGTGGTTGGTATCCTTTCCTTCATCAGTCAGCTTGATATTTGGTTGACTCTGGCTAAAGTAAAGGCATAATAGCACTAGGGCTGTAAGTGTATGCTTTGAACTCAAACTTCCTCTGTTCAAATATTTAATTTATCAGACGTGAATGTTATGTTCTCTCAGTACCTCATTCTCCTTTTTTCTGACTTCTATTGTAATAAGAAGTCACTTGTCACTTTTGCTTCTTTGAAGATGTAGGTGCCAAAGGGGGGCCACCTCAAGGTAGACCATTTTGTCAAAAAGATTATTTAGAGCTGAAGGCCAAGGAACCCTGTGGGATCAAGAGAAACTATAGAAGATTCTAAATTGAGAATCTTTCCGAGAATATGGATTATTGGCAAAGATAAATTATCTCTGAGTGACCCATCTACATGGTAGGGCAAACATCTAATTACTAAACATCTCTTTTTCTTCTTACTGCTTGTGAATTGCATTCCTTCCCTCTAAAGTCCCAGACCGGTACCCCTATGTCCTTAGTTTAGGATGACATATGTACCTCATTTGCCTGACTGCCTTTGGAATTTTCATGTCTCTGTGGATTCCCCATATACACAAAGTTAAATTTGACCTTCTTCTATTAATCTGCCTCATCTCAATTTGACTCTTGGTCCAACTAGAAGGACCTTGAAGGGAAAAGGAATTCTTGCTCATCTACAAAGGTAATCATTCTCTCGCTCCCTCAAATCTTCTCCTTTGTCTTTGTGCTCTATAGTTTTATAAGACATTGTCTAGCAGGGGATTTCTCACTACATATAGTGCTTGATATTCTTCTGGTTTCTTGAATTTGTGGCTGGTTATCTCTCATCACTTCAAAGACTCCTTACTTGCTTGTCAGCTCATAAATGCATTAAAGTATAGATAGGTAGAGTGGTGGATGGATGGATAGATAGGTAGATAGGTCAAGAGAGGTAGATTGATCACAAAAGTTTTAATTGTTTTTCACTAGTGGCCTTATTGCTATAAACTTTGATGCTATCCTGTTCTATGTCTAAGGCGAATATAATCACCACTGCTATTCCATGTCATAACCAGGAACTCCTCATAGACAGAGAAACTCAGATAGCTGTGATGATTGTATCTTTTTATATATTGTGACTCTTTTTATATTTTCATCTTTTTCTTGTATCTTTCTGACAGGTATCAATTCAGAAGACTTTGGAGAAATCAAAAAAAAATTTTTTTCTTTAGGAGAAAAATTAAGCTTATCCAACTGTTCAAGAAATGAGGATGAGTTTTACTACTTGGAGAAAGCGCTCCTTCAACCACGTTGAGAAAATCACCATCAAAATTTTGTGTGATCCTTAATAAATAATTTCTCCTTCCTGGTTTTAAATTTCCTATCTATAATATAGGGAAAGAGGACTAAATATTGTTAAGGCTTCACTGTATATTTTAATTATGAAAATCCCAACTATTAAGATAAAATCTTAGAGAAACATCACACACACAAACCCATTTAGGAGACAGATACTCCATGGTTGAGAAAGCAATGCGAAGAAACTTAAGTTTAGTGGTAACCAACATGAAAGGGTAATACTGATGTTTATCCACTAGCTACTGTTCTAACTTTGGGATCCCAAGACAAGTGTTTCAGGCTCTGCCTATGGGTCAGTGTTGCATCCAGTGTCATCCAGTAGAAACAAGTTAAGGTACAGAAGCCACTGAAAGCATGGTATGCCAAATGTCCAGGTGAAATGCCTTACCCCATGTATTACCACAATGGATATTGTTTTAGATGGAATTCCAGACTCAATATTTTATTTGAGAATATGCATTCTGCAGCCAGATTTGTCCCATCTCAGCAGTATACACTAAAAAAAAAGTCAGTGAGCAACAATTTCAAATGATTTATAATATAATGCTAAGTTCACCTTGGAAATTGTTATGAAGAGCTGATAGAGAATGGCTATGAGGAGCTGATAGAGTGATAGTTGGTACCAAGTAGAAGTGAGACTCCATATAGATCATAAATAGTTTCTCAAATCCAGACACTTGTCTCTTCTAATAAGGAAAATGTAAACCATATGGAAGCTTTCATGCTACTTCCAGACCTATTTTCCTCTCTGCAAACTTTTGCTCCTATCACCTTGTTTCCTGGACTGCTTTGATGATTGAATATGTCAAATTTTATTATTGTACTCTGACTTCTCCAATGTGTTACCATTTGGAATTTTGTTGTTGCAGTGTCTGAGGATGCACATAAGTCCATAAAGTACCATTTGACAACCCATGCCCCACCAACCCCAGAGCAAGTGAGTGAGAAGCAGGCAAGATACCACTGCAGTCTCTTCTAAGAATACAGACACTATTGTGTAATTATGGTAGCATTCAGACCCTATCAGTTCAAGGCTCACCTAGGCAGTTGACTGGAATTTCTTTTTTTCAGAATTTCAAGAAGAAGCAAACTCAATGTTTGCATATGACTTTCAGACTCATAATAGTTAAGAGAGGCATGAGATTGGGGTGGATACCTATAGTATGTATCCTTAAGCTTTGGCTAGAAACTAAATCTCCTGGACTCCATGTGGTCATATTTTTTTGCATTTTTCCAGTGTTCAGGATACTTTCTACATGTATTTATCATGCCAAGATTATGTTGGGCACTGAGAACATACAATAACCTGATATATGTGCCCTGATCTCATGCAGCCCTCCACTGAATTGGGACTATGAACATATAAAAGACATTCACAATAATGAGGTGGTAATATGGGAGAAATACCAAATAATATAGGGGCATACTGAAGGGATTCTGAGTTAAGACTAAATATTTAGAGAAAGGTTTTCTGAAGAAATGGTATACCAACTGAGATGTAAAGCATGAACGTTAGCTACAAGAAAAGAAATAAAACACTAAGTGCTTTGAAAAGCATGACTAAGCAAATCGTATGACCGGTTGAAGGGTCTTTGACTGTAACTCCCTCAACCATATACCAAGTCTTCTATGGGAAGGGCAGCTTTCCCCATAAGACTTGCCAGGAAAGTCTTTTCAATTATGGACAGGCCAGAAAAATCACACACAACTTTTTGGTCAGGAGTTGGGCACTTCAAGTAGTAAACCTAAATTATAGTAGCAGTGATGAGGATAGAGAGAAGTAATAGAGTTGGGACACAACTAACAGATGAATGCAAACTCCATACTTGATTAGATATGAAGGTAATAGTAAGAAAGGATTAAAAATAAGACTAAAATCAATGAGTAGGGCACAGAAAAGGATGACACTCCATTCACAAAGATAAGAAATATGATTTTTAGGGAAATTATTAATTCATTTTTGCATATCTCAAATGTGAGTTGTCCAGAGAACACCCAAGTTATTCTCAGTAGTCTATAAACTGCATGGGTTTGAATCTTGGGAGACATATCTAAACTAGAAATAGATAACACATCTACTTAATATATAGATGGTAACTGAAGACATGGTGGTCAGTGAAACCTGATAACCTGGTAAAATAGGAAGAGAAGAGAATCTACAACAGAACCATGAGGTGAGGTAGTGCAGTCCCCAAAGGACACTGAAGATAGACAGCTAGAAGTGGAGGAGGGGAGCTAAGGCAGCACGATGAACTGGAAGCCAAGTGAAAAGAGGGTTGCAAAGAAAGAGAAGAAAATATTAACTAAAATAAAAGTAGAGGAATGATCCTAGGATTTACCACCAAGTTTGTCACTTGTTATCTTGGGAAAAGTAGGGATTTTTTAAATTAATTTTTGGGTATAAATGACACAAATGTTACATTAGTCTGGTGTGCAATACAGTGAGTCAATATATCTACACATTATGCTATGCTCACCGCAAGTATAGCTACCATCTGCCACCATGCAACACTATTACAATATCTTTACTAATATCTATATTATGAGTGACCATATTATGGGTGAAGGGGAGTGGAAGGAAAAAGCAGGTTTAATCCATTTTGGGAAAAATAGTTGAAGCAACTCAAAATTACATAGGAGAGTGAACTCTTGAGATGAATTCACAGCCAGGGGCATATGGTAGAGTAGAACATGGGACCGAAGAGTCAAACCCAGAATGGGAATTATAAAACCTACTTCTAGACTTTCTAGACTAGCCTGTGCCATTAACTCACAATGAAACCTTGAGCAAGTCACTAACACTCACTGGGCCTTTGAATTCTCAGCAGTCATTGTGGGCAAGGCTTTGCCTGGACTATCAAACAGATAAGTGCCAATAATGAATGTACTATGTTTATGTGAGTGAGCAATGCATTCTGGAAAAGATGCTGAGGCATAGGAAGAGTGTGGAGGTAAGGCTGATGAGGATAGGACAGAATAGAATTTATATGAAAGGGTGTCATATGAGCATATGCCAAGAAGAAATAATGGAGAAAGAAACACATGCACACACACACACACACACACACACACACACACACACACACACACATTATAAAATCAGCCACAGCAGCAGCAAAATGCTAGAAAGTGTAGACATATTGCACATGGAAGCCAGTCCTGACTTGTGTTTGTGTCTCTACTTGGCTATATTGTAGGAATATTAGCAATGAGAAGACTTGGCTAAGATTAAGGACGAGGATCAAGTGTCAGATAATATAAATACATTCTGAAAATAATTACAAATATTCAGTCTCTCTTCTGCAATTTACTGTCTATGTGAATATAGTCACTCTCTTAATCTCACCAAATCTCAGTTTCTCATTTTAAAAAGGGTAAAATAGGGGCGCCTGGGTGGCTCAGTTGGTTAAGCAACTGCCTTCGGCTCAGGTCATGATCCTGGAGACCTGGGATCAAGCCCCACATCAGGCTCCCTGCTCTGTGGGAGGCTTGCTTCTCCCTCTCCCACTCCCCTTGCTTATGTTCCCTCTCTTGCTGTGTTTCTCTCTGTCAAATAAATAAATAAAACCTTAAAAAAAAAGGGTAAAATAACATATCTCATTGGGCAGTTATGAGATACATACATATGGGATACACATGAGAATGAAATGAGATGCATACATTCACACAGATTCCATAGCACCTTATTTACCAAAAATGTACGTAAATAGCATTAGCTATCATTAATACCAATTACCATCATATGTGATCTGGAGCCATTCACTTAAAAACAAAGTCCCAGTTTTCTTATTTTAAAAAGTCATTCAGCTGTTATGAGTATTAAAATACACAGATACATGCACGTACACAAACGCACAAAGGCATACCAGGTAGAGTACCTGATTTACTGGTGTTTAACCACCAGCAGTAACAACATAAATAATTATCACTACACAGCAAAGTTATTGGTAATAGTGGGGGGGAAACAATCAGAGGGAAACAAATAACTGGGAAAAGGGAGAAAAGTGGATAGGGAATAGGAAGAAGAAAAAGATGGCAGTGTGGAGAAAGATAGAAAACAGGCTTTGTGAGCATTCCTAAAGAAGAGGAAAAGGAAGAAGGGATCAACGCATGTGTACATCTTCAGCAGTGAGAGGAATCATTTCATGAGAAGATTTGTGGGCAACAGTGACCCCAGAGATGAGAGCAGAGGCTGGCAAGAGCTCACATCGTGGGGACCCTAATTATTAATTCTATTGGATATACCAAGGGACATATTTGCAAGAAATTCGATATGAGCA
The DNA here is from genome assembly GCA_004023965.1 of Spilogale gracilis. NCBI lineage: Eukaryota > Metazoa > Chordata > Mammalia > Carnivora > Mephitidae > Spilogale > Spilogale gracilis. Next base: position 41,988 of record PITA01003261.1, read on the forward strand.
TTAGATGAGAAGATAAATTGAATTTATTATAGAGACAGTGTCAGAAGTAAAAAGGACCAATACCATTCCAAGAACTTTGTGATGATTCCACTGAACAGGCCAAGGCTAAAGACCCTGTTCACTCACTTGAGGATGAAGCAGTGCCTATGGGCACTTTTCGTTTAAGAACTGAGATGAGTTATAGCTGCACAGAGGACATCTAAAGATCAGCTACTGATGAAGCTCAGGAAATAATTTAAGTAAAAGGTACAATCAGATAAAGGGTTTTAGGTCCAGAGAATAAGTACCATTTGTAAAGGGAACTCTGGATAGCTTCTGGGGACAAAAAGGACACATCAATCCAAACTGCACAAGAAAATGAAATAATAAAAGGGGACCGAGGACAACAGACAGACTCCAGGACTCCTGATGGGAGAAAAAAAGAGCCATGGAGTTGATAGCATCTGCTCAAATTAATGCAGTAAAACTTCTGGAAGTCTCACTAACATATTCCCTTACATGTTCCTTTCTTTAATGGGCATTTTTGAGCTCCTAGCAGGTGTTGGGTTCTGTGATAGCCTCTAGGGAGGCAAAATTCTTTCCCCTAAATAACAAAAAAGTAAGTAAATAAGATAGTCCCTGCATTTCAGGACCTCACTGTTAAGTAATAACATGCTACTAAAAAGAGCTGATGAACATTTTCAGAAAATAGAAGGGAGGGAAATGAAGATGAATTTGAGAAGTAAAAGAGAGAAAAGGCAGAGTAGTTAGAGACAAACAAAATTAAGAATCCGGAAAGAGTTGGCAATGGAGAAAGAGTTCCCTTTTTCTTTCCTCTCAGAGAAGCAGTTGGTCTGAACTTTAAGGATGAAGAAATAAGGGAAAATATCCATAGAAATGAATACATAGCAGGGACAAGAAGAGTAAAAACAACTGTCCTCAACTAGTTGAAACCAGGAACCAGAAAGAGGAAGAGGAGAGAAGTGGGTGAATAGCAGATAGCAGACATGACAGGAAGAGGTAGGAATACAGGATTTAAGATGGCTCATCTATGCAATCTACATTAGGGGGACAGGATTACCGATTAATTAATTAATTAACTAATTAATTAATTAAGGTGAGTAGGCCAGGACAATAGATTGAAGAATGACAGTGTTAAGGAGCTTTCACAAAAAAGAAGGAGAATGTTAGGCGACAGTATCTTATACAGATCAGGCACAATGATCTCACGTACCATGAGGTCTGGAGCAGGTGACCTCTGGGTTGATGAGAAAGTCTAACTTAATGGTAAGAATATAAATGATGGAGCCAGCCAGTCAGTGCTCCAATTCTAGCTGTGCCACTGACGAGCTGTGTGACCACGGGCAAGGCACTTATCCCCTTTGTTCTTTGCTTTTTTCAGAGGTAAAAGCGGAAATAGCTCTTAAAAACACTTAGGGTTGTGTAGACAATTTGATGATACATGTAAAGAGTGTAAGACACTTGGCGTTCAGTAAACCCTCCCAAAATGTCTGCCATTATTGTTAGCATCATAGCTCTCATCATACATTACTGGTTTTGAGGCATAACAATGCCACATAGGACTGAATTTACCACACCAATTTATCCTGCTGGTCTCCAGGACTGACAAAATCTCCCCGTGGCCGAGGGAGCATCAGTTCCAAGCTTCACTTCTTCACAAGATGAGGGTGACAATGAGAAGGATTTCCTCACAATCTCCCTCTTGTTAGAGAAGATGATCTTTCCCAGGAACTTCTCAGATGACTCCCTCATATCTCTCTTGGGCTAGAAATGAATTATTAAGTAGCCTTAGCTTCAAGGGAGATTGAAACAGCAAGCATTTGCCATTTTCAGTATCATTCTAGAGACAGACACCGCTATTAAGGAGGAAAAAAGATGGGAATGATTTTTGAATTGACAAGCAGCAACGTCTGCATTTTGTAACAGGAAATGAAGCCTTGGTATTTTATAATATCTATTGTTAATTTTTAAGAATTTGAAAAGATGCTTAAATGAGTTTGTGTTGAATTTGAAAGAAACTTGCAATGGTGAGGGATTAAAACAGAGGTTTTACTGAATAAAGTAAATATTCCAAGCTTTGGAATTATTACATGGAGGATATAGATTAAAACCTAGGTGCAGTGGTGGGGGGGGGATAAGAAAAAAAATGAGGAAATTTTTATAGATAGAGTCAAGATTTAAAAAAAAAAAAAAGGAAAGAAAGACAAAGCAAAGCCACTATCTGAAAAGTTTAGAGAATGCAACCACGATACAACAAAGGATTTTTGGATTTGAGGTAAGAATTTGCCAGATTAAAATACTGTTGAAATTATTTATTTATAGTAGGAAGAAAGGCTTTATGGGAAAGGATAAAATTATGGATTCATACTGAAAACCTGCCTGAGAAATTTAAAAATCACCCTAAAAAATCAAATATTATGTTGTTGTTGAAAGTGTTGCTGATTTAATGGCATTATAAAAATCTTGAAAGAACATAATGATTTTGAAGTCTTTTTGTAGATGCATGTGGAAAAAAATGGAATAACCAGGACATCAAAATAAATAGATTAACAATTATATTTTATGGTGAAGAGAATGTTAGAAATTGGAGACAACAAATACTGATAACAATTCTGCAAATGCTGAGAAGGCCCAATGTTAAGTCAAAACGAGGTAGAAAATTTCAGTCAGGTCTCAAGATAAATCATGGAAGACAATAAAAGAGGGGAGTGATGTGGATATTTATATAGAAAAAACAAACATTTATTTGGCTAGATAATTTTCTCATTAAACGTTCTAAGTATATGGTGTGGCAACTGTAAAATGTTTCATACTATAATCAGTAGTTGGTTAGGAAAGAGATTAGATTAAAAGAAGAATGAGCCACAGGTGATCATGGTATGTTACTTAAAAACATATTTATTCAGAATTACTGTTGTAACAGGGTTGCTGGAGGGGAGAGAGGTGGGAGGGATGAGGTGGCTGGGTAATGGACATTGGGGAGGATATGTGCTATGGTGAGTGTTGTGAATTGTGTAAGACTAATGATTCACAGACCTGTACCCTGAAACAAATAATATATTATATGTTAATTTAAAATTTTTTAAAAATTAAAAAAAATATTTATTGTTATCAAGTCCTATGCTGGGCACAGGGCTAGAGGATCAAAAGATAAATGAGATCTCAAAGCACTGAGATCAGAGCATTCCTACCATCAAGAGAGACAGACAGGTTTATCCCCAAATAATACCAGCACGTGAGCTCTCACAATTCAGGGGGCAAGGGGAGTACACCAGAGCTAAGCATAAAACTCCTAAACTTTTCCATTTCCTTGGCACATTTATTTTATGGTGTGGCAGGCCCTCCTTTATATCCCATACAGACAAGTGGCCTGATCCCTATTAGATAGGTTCAGGAAAGTAGACATGATATGTAAAAATAAAATCCTTATGCCAACCTGAACGTTTCATGGGACCTTTTACTTTATGTGTAGTCATCACAGACATTCTACATTTGAGAAAATTACAGTGAGATGTTTAAAAAGAACAGTGTGGTATTAGCTGGAATCAGCTGGGGTTCATCTATAAGGCATTAGAACAGCAGTGGGGGTAAAATTGCATTTCTCAGTCTTGGCACAACTGACATTTTGAACCATTGTGGGGGCTTCCTCGCCTTTATGCATGAGACTCCAGTAGCACTCCCTACTCCTAGCTGTGACAACCATGAATGTCTTGACATTGCCAAAGGCCATCTGGGGGCAAAATTGCTCCCAGTTGCGAATGACTGGGGTAGAGGAAAAGACACTATCCGGTAACAATGATGGAGTGACAAAGAGAGTAAAAAGCAGGGGTGAACTGGGCAGAATTCCATATGGAAAAAATAATAGAAAAGAGGGGGGCAGGGAAAGGAGAAAGAAAAGGAATAGGAAGAAGAAAGGAGAGAAGAGAGGTGAGGAGAGAAGGCAGTAGTCTTTCAGAGGAAATGCAGTACTTCAGGTAAAATATAGCATGTGTAGTAAATGAGAACTTTGGGATACATTTTCAAATGCAAAGTTGTAAAGAAAAATTGAGAAATGAAGCTTAAAGAATAAAGCATAAAAATAAAACCATACAGGAAAATTATATAATATCACTGTGTGTGGTAAGAATGGAATTTTGCTTTTTTTAAAAAAATGCATATTATGATTTCCATCATTAGGTTTAGTACAGGTCATAAAGGGAACATTTCATAGATATGGAATCCTAGGATAAATTTAGAAAACATCGTATGAACCACCTATAGGAGAAAAAAGATAAAGTGTAAGATTCAGGTATTTAATAGTTAATGTTTTTGTTTTTAACCTGAAGATGGGAAAAGGTAACAGCTAGGATTTCCTCTGACCCTGATAGAATGAACATGCCCATTCTCCACCCTCAGGAGAAAAGATACTGAACAATATAAAGTTCTTTAAGGGTTGATAAAAGCAGAAGAAATTGAAGAAAGCAGAGCTACCATATCTAGCCAAGGGAAGTTCTGTGTCAGAAAAAATTGTGCCTGTCCATTGGAAGATAAATCCATACTTAGTTTCTGAGTAGTCCTTTTCTTTTTTTTTAAACTTAAAATCAGCTAGCAAAATTACCTTAAAAATTTTAAAAAATGGTCAGGTTACTAGCAGGAAGAAAATCTTTATATTTCTCACTAAAAGAGAAGAGGAAGAAGCTCCATCTTTGGGATAGATTATCTGAGAATCTCCGATCTAGATACTTAAGAAAGGGTCAGAGTGAGGAACCAGAATGGTGAACTATTATTGTGAAACAAGAGGGAAGATAGGTGAGGGCCAGCAATGATTTTGACACTATTGGGTTATAAGAAATTGGTATGCAATGCCTGTGGAAGTTTTGTTGGTTTCATTTGATGAGAGAAGAATGGTAAATATGAATAATATGTAAATATACTTTATGACAAAAATAAACTTATGAGCATCAAATGAGAGAAAGAATGTGGAAGTGTGCTGAATAAGTTAAATGCATGATGCATAAAGGGGATGCCCTGTAATCTGAAACCCTAAACTCTCCTGTGAACTATTGAAACAGTCTTTTTCACACCTGTGAGATATACATGACCCAGACCCAAGAAGCAGTTAGGAACCAGAACAAAACCTCAAGACGACAGTGACCATCTCTCCACAAGGCCACACAAATAGGCACCAAAGATATTAAATATGTGAAAATGTCTGCTCATCTGTAAATCCCTGCACACATGTAAAGAAGCACTGCTATTATTAATGGTTAAACTAATAAGGAATATTAATCTCATGATCCACCACAAAGCAGGCAGAATACCTTTTGGAAATCATAAGTTGGTTTCTTTTACTTTTCTTTTCTTTCTTTCTCTTTTTTTTTTTTTTTTTAAGATTTTATCCATCTATTTAAGAGAGAGCAAGAGCAGGGGGAACTGCAGGCAGAGGAAGAGGGAGAAGCAGACTCCCCACCAAGCAGGGTGTCCAATGTGGGGCTCTATCCCAGGACCCTGAGATCATGACTTGAGCCAAATACAGATACTGAACCCACTGAGCCACCCAGGCAGTCCCACAAGTTGGTTTCTTGATACTGCTTGCCTGACTTGTGTGTCTGAGGACAGTGTTCCAAGAAAACATTAACAGAGACAAAGTTTCCAGGGTAACTACACTGTGAGCTACCAGTGAATAGAAAACATAAAATTTATTATAGCATCACCACTGCTGCCTTCCACTACACTAAGTATTTAGTGGTACTGAATTAAAAAATTTTTTTTGAATTGAAATGAATGAAATTAAACAGAAACAAATATACAAAATGAAAGTTCCTACTATGTGTCGAGCCACAAGAATTATAAATTTGCAGTGGTGGTGTGTTAAAAATAATTAAGCATAAAGTCTTATTACTCTCACCAATGCAGGGGAAGATAAACAGAGAGTAAGTACAGGAAAATGGCTCCACTAACCTCCTTTCCCTGTCATTCAAGGCTCCCTACAGTGAGGTTAAAAAATTTTCCTCTCAACATGATCTATTTCACAACTGCAGCAGACCTTTTAACCAAAGTTCACTCTCTCCTCAAACATATTTTTGCATGAGTTTTTAATCATAAAAACTTTCTTGTAATGGCTTTCTGAGTACCTGTGCACAGATACACTTGGCTTTCTAGGATAGTCACTACCACCAGTGTCTTTACTTAGGTTGTCTGTGTTCTTGTTCTTAACCTTTTCTGGTTCATGGAAGTTTATAGCATATAGAGACACATATCCTTCAAGTATGATTATGTAATCCAAAAAACGGGGTGTCTGAGTGGCTCAGTCAGTTAAGTCTCCTACTTTTGATTTTGGCCCAGGCCATGATCTCAGGGTTGTGAGAGTGAGCCCCAAGTGGAACCTGCTTACAATTCTCTTTCTCCCTGCCTTCTGCCCTCCCCACCTGCTCTATCTCCCTCTCTCTCTAAAACAAACAAACACAAAACAAATACTGTGTTATCCCCTAAATTTTACTGTTTCAATATGCCTTTCCTGCTCAATTATAAGGTCTTTGAGGATAGGATACCTTTACTATAGCACAAGTGTCCTAACTGCTTAATAAAAATCTACTGGTCAATGGATGACTAGGTCCAGACGATAATTTTTAGAAGTACAATTAATTATAGCACCTTATTTTCAGATTAAATCTAGCTTCAGTTATCCAGGTAACTTAACCTCGGGAAGTGTTTTTGTGGAAATTTTGACTCCTATATTTTGGTCTTGACTATTTTAGAAAGATTCTAATTCCTTTACATAAGAAAAAAAAAATAGAAGAAAGGATGGGCAATCACTGTTTTGGATCAGCCTGCATTGGAAACAGCTGGCTGGCAATATGCAGAAATTTAGAGTCTGAGTATGATATGAGTCTAATCTAAAACCCACCCAAAGATCACTTATGTTAAAATAGAGAGTAACTGTTTTAAAAAGTAATAAAAAATTTTAAAAATATGCACTTGCATAGTTTTCTGTGAGCTCTTAGTGTAGCTTGCTACAGGAGTTGATTAGGTATTGCCAATAGTCAGTTGTAGAATGTACCAGGGAGCCTGCCTCTGCTCCTTTCATGAGTTTAGTAGAATTGGATTTGGAACCACTAGTCTTGGTGAACATTAGCTTAGGCATCCTCATGGTTGCTATAAAACCAATTTTATTTGTCCATTCATCCATCCACCCATCCATCCATCATCTATCTGCCAAGAATATGGCATTGAGGGGACTCAACTACAATACTGTATTAATGTGAAAAGTCCAAGAAGGAAGTGTTAGTTTACTTCTGCTTTTTTTCTGTCTTCTGACCCAATTTATCAGCTTATCACTAGTTTTCTTTATATTACTGCTGACTCTATTGTAAAACCCAATGCTAGCCTTAGTATTCTCTCTGTCCTTCCTTCCAGGCAAAGGTAAGGAAAATTTGTTTTCTGGATCAGGTATAGCTCCTTGTCATATTGTTACTTTGGCCTTAGCCCCAGACTCTGCATATTGTGGTCCCAAATTGCACAGAAAAAACTTTCCAACTTACTGCTCTCTGCTTGCAGGGGATGGTGCATACTGTTCATGACCAAATTGAAGTTTTATTTGTTGTGTTATTGGTAGTTTTGAAGTATGCTTTGGACAGAGCAGTGCATCCCTGGCTGTCTTCAACACACCAAGTAATCAGATCATTGCTCAGTAGGCTAAATTATTTTAAACCTTTCAAAAAATAGCATCTCTCCTTTCTGCAGGTTTTCCTAGGAACAATCTCCATGAAAACTACTCCTAATTTAAAGAAAACTAAGGCATCCCTCACCACTGACAAGGAAAATGGTTCTTTTTGGCCAAATCATAGAAATGAGCTTCCTTAAGTACATTGCACCTTTAAAAGCTGACATTATTGCCGCAAAGCCTGAATGGTACCTTGTCAGCATGGAATAACCAGACTGGGCCAAGTTGTCATTTCTGACAGGTCAGTGTAATGAGCAAAAGAACGCTGAGTTTGTCTAAAAGTTTTCCCTCGAATCAGCAGGGTAGAGCTGTTTGGGGCGATAACAGCTCTATGTATGTGACTCATTAAATGTGTCACATTATCAAACATTGTGGCCCACACTATCGCAGCCACCACATTTATGCTTTGTTTCCTCTCCCAAGTACCCCCCAAAATCTTTATATTTCTAATTTGAAAAGAGTACAGATTGCAGAGCTCTGAGGCATTGGATGTTAGCTTCATGTGATTAGATGAATTCCAAATGCTTCTCTGCTCCTTTCAAAGCACTACACAGAGATAAATACTAATCTAACTCAATGTGAACTTCTCCCTGGGCATTGCCTTCCCCATGTCTTAGGATTTTTCTTGTAACATCTTTGCCATCATGAAAACAGAGATATAGAATAAATAAGGGAAATAAAGAATTGGGCAAAATAGACATCAGATAGCCCTTCTGAACTACTAGATGACATTCAATGTCCAGAATCTTCCCTTACGTGTGTTGAGGAACTTACCCACAAATTTGTCACTTGGATACAAAACACAAACGTAGTGACACGCCATCACTTGAATCCAGATTTCTTAGTCCATAGATAGCAAAGCTTAAAGGTTCTGCCCCTTCCCACTCACCAGTCAGCTGTGGTGCCCTCTCCTTAATCAGATGCACCAAACAACAGAAGACATTTTTTCTCTGCTTCAGAAAAATTCACTTAATGTTCGTGACTAATTAAATTCTCACTCTAGTCATGATTAATGTAACAAATAATTACAGCTTAGATCTAATATAGATACAACTAATTGTTCTGCCCACAGTGCATCGTGACTAACAATTAAATACTGTTTTAAAGCAAAAGTAAGATCTGAGGAGTGACCTTCACTTGGCTTTGCTCTTGCCATTATAGGAAATGCCTGTAGCTTCTGCTTTCCTCTTCACTTCCTGGGATGGTGACAAGAGGTTTTATTTGTTTGTTTGTTTACATTTCTCTTTCATTAGGTATTTGATAAGCTGACACCTTTACACTTTTTGTTCTTCCAATTTGCCGGATGTTGGAGGTCTTGAGCAAAGCACTAGGAGACAGAAATAGAGGGAAGTTACACTAACTGAATTTTCTTCAAGGCTCAAGTGCAAAAAAAGCCCTCTATGTCCTCAAAGTGAAAGATGAAGGGGGACTGACAATGCTTCTGGCCTGATGCAAGGGAACAGGCCTGGCCCCTGCTCTGTCTGCTCTAGTACCTACCTCTAAACCCCAGGCCAGGAGAAGAGGTGTTTTTCTTTTGTGATCCTGAAGCAGAATGAATGGCTGCTGCATTGAGAGAGGCACACTGGAGTAGTCTCTGGAAAGACATACCCAGCCAGTGCAAATGTTCACAAAACCTCTTGGGGAGTCTCATAGCTGTGAATGAAAAATGTTCCTTTTTTTTTTTTTTTTTTTTTTTAATACCTAATGAAATAGAGAATAGAGGCACTTACCCATATGGCTCATCTGGCTCATCTGCCTTGGCAAAGAGGAGACACACTGAACTCTCTACTGAAGAATGGGCTTTTACAATTAGGACACTGAGTCATATCTCTATTAACGACTTTGCCTTCTCTCACAGTAACGAAATACTCCCTTTTCATCATGGCAGTTAAGCATAAACCACCTATATAAACTGAAACACAAATAATTAGAATGTCCAAGAAATGGGACTTCTGGTTAATTACATTCAAATGTAACTATATCTCAAACCAGAAAATTTGTCTTTGCTCTTTCAAATATTTCTAAAATATTCAAAGCCATTTTCCTAACTTCCTAGAACTTGAAGGGCAAACAATGATATTTTATTGTTTAAGGAGTTCAGAGTATTTTGCTTGGCTCTGGGGACCAGAACTGGAAAATTCTGTTTGTACACCTTACATAATTAATCTGATACAATTCTCCTAAATACACTCACAACTATGTGAGGATAACTTATATTAATTTAACATCTAACATGTGACCAGGTTTGGGTTAGTGATAATGAGTTGGCCTTCCCTACTTTTTTTTAATCTTTGCAGGATAAAGTACATACAGTTTCAGAGAACATTTCGTTCAACTAATCCAGCTCAGGCCCTGCAGGGTAAAGTTACAAAGCCACAATACAAAGCTAACATTGTAAGGCCCTCTTCTCTGTCACCTGGTGTGGTGAGGTCCCCAATAAGAAATTTTTGGAGCAACAAACCAAAAGTCAAAATCTAAGCGGTACCAGAGATATTGCTAGTTAGATACAGGTAGGATGTGTGAGTTCTAGGATGTGGAAATTCTTGGTTCATTCTTTCTGATGGATCCCACCTCATTGACCCTATCTAGGAGTTTCTACTCCAATTGGTTTCCTAGTTCCCCATTTCCTTTAGATCCAAATCTTGTTCTGCTCTAGTTAATCTTACCACCCTTAAGCTCTAGTAATTCATGTCAACAAGACTTGAAGAGTGTGATGTGTAAACTAAATGAGCAAAATCAGGCTTCCAGAAGACTGTGAACTCAAGGACAGTCAATATGTCTTGCAATCTTTTACCCTCTGGAGGCATAGGAGAATGCCTTTCATGGAGGATTGGTTAAAAAGTATGCATAAGGAATGAGTGGATGGGTGAATAAGTGAGCACTGAAGAAGGGAGTTTTGTGGCATATATTTTCTGCGGTTCTCATGGTGTCCATGGGCATCTTCTATGGTACATTTCCTATGATTCCATTTTTCTGTGACTAGCACATAATTTCTCAGGAGCACTCATTATTAAAACATTCAGTAGGTAGATTCTCAGATTTGAAAGGGTCATTGAGTTGCCATTAAGTAGTCTCCCCATTTCCTAAAGATCAAATTTAAAAAGAGTCAGTATTTAGTTTTTATAAATTTAACCATATACATATAAAACTTCTCAAAGAAATATACATAGTTATAATCATTATCCAAACTTCTTAAGCACCAAAGTCATCTCTTCTTATTTTATTTCCATATGACCCCATATATCTGAGATGTCATCAGCAACTAAATCAGATTTTCTATCTAGCATAATATACAAATTGTAATCACAATTTGGCATTTTGTTGTTGAGGCAATTGGCTTTAGATATATGGGTTTATTTCTGAATTCTGAAATGCATTTACTTAGACAATAAAATGATAAAAATCTAAAGTAAAAGTAACTAAAGTATATGCATTCTGTGTATAGTTCCATCACGAGTATGATATCTACTGAATTTCTTTGAAAGTAATCCGTGAGTAAGATCTTCCCTCTATCCATTAGGATAGAAATATCTTAAAGGCTCCAGGGGCTCTCACATAGAGAGAACCAGAAAGTGTACTCAACAACATAAGAGTGAATTTTTATTTTTTTTAAGTTGGCTCCACACCCAGCACAGAGCCCAACGTGGGGGTCGAACTCACAACAGTCAGGTCAATAGTCAGATGCTCAACCAACTGAACCACCCAGGTACTCTGAGAGTGAATTTTTATTTTTATTTTTATTTATTTATTTTTTTAAAGATTTTATTTATTTGACAGAGAGAAACACAGCCAGAGGGGGAACACAAGCAGGGGGAGTGACAGAGGGAGAAGCAGGCTTCCCGCCCAGCAGGGAGACCGATGTGGGACTCAATCCCGGGACTCCGGGATCATGACCTGAGCCAAAGGCAGTCGTTCAACTAACCAAGCCACCCAGGAGCCCCTGAGAGTGAATTTTTAATGCCAAATCATGTATTCTTTTATTTTCATTCTGTAGAAGCTCCTTTAGATTACTAAAATCCATGACACAGAAAAAAAAAATAGAATTAATTTAATTTTAGGAATTACTGAAAAAATGCTGTAATCTTCACTAAATTTGAAGGCAAAAAAATAATGTTTATATCTTGACATATTTATCAGTTGTATGCTCCTTTCAAGCTGGTTTCCTAGGCAGTTTAATTTATAGCTCCTATTATTTTGCTTTTCTTTTTAGATCTCAAAATGAATGTCATACCTATGAAAAGCACCAGATAGGAAACTGAAGTCCTGTGTTTGTTCCAAGTTCCTAAGTCACCACAGGACTGGAAGAAAGTCATCTACAGGTTCCTGGCTCTGTCAAAAACATTGCAAGAAAATGGACATCAGAGGTTCCAAGGGCAGAAGAATTGTTCCACAAGCATTTCACAGCACGGGGCTTTGAAGATAGTAGTTGTATTATGGTTGTGTTCTCAAAATGCAGTTTAAAAAATACCTCCCCTATTTACCTTTTAAAACCTGTGTTTCTTCCTGATGCTATTGCTCTCCTTTGGTCAAACTCACTGACTTCATCCTTCAAAGGCATCTTGTATGTTGCCATTTCTGCCCCTTTGTTCAAAAGCCTTTGTTCTCTCTTCTTTCTTTCCTGTTCTCACTGTGATTTCCTACATTTTGAAGGTTACCTCAGTGTTCCTGGGCTTTGGGACACCTTCCTCAACCATGTCCATTCACAGAGTCCATAATCTAGGGCAAAGGAGATCTTATCTAGGTAAATGAGTGCAAACTACCTAGGGGCTCATTGTCTGGCCTCATTTCCTTTCCTTTTTTCTTTTTCTCCTCTGCCTCCTTTCCCCCTTTCCAACACAGCTGATGCACTGACAACATCTTCTACCCCTACCTAAAGGTACCACAGATTAAGCCCAATAATCTATAGCATGATTTTCAATTTTGAAAGCCTGTGATTTAATTATATACCTGTGCTGTGATTACAATATACTAAAAGCTTACAGATCAATAAAAAGATAAAGCACTGCCTGAGAGCTGACCCTTCTTCCCAGGAAGGCCAGGTGATCTGGTGCATTTCAGTGCATTTGCAATTATCACTCTTTGTGTATGTGTATGTATACATATACACATATGTACACATATATGCATACCTATGTATACATATACATATATATACACACACTGGAATATTATTTATGTTTATATAATTTTTATAGTTACATGGAATATAGTATATTTAAAATATAATATATGCATAAATAAATAAATGAATAATAAATATCAGAATTTATTTACCCATTCGTCCATTCATGGATATTTGAGCAACTTCCACCTTTTAGCTATTGTGAATAGTGCTATTATAAACATGCATACAAATACACTTGTTTGAATACCTGTTTTTAATTCTTTCATACACATGCCTAGGAGGAGAATTATGGGCTCATATGGTAATTCTATATGTAACATTTTGAGGAACTGCCAAATTATTTTCCACAGTAGCTGAATCATCTTCTATTCCTATCAGCAAAGTACAACAGTTCTCATTTCTCTATATACTCACCAATATTTGTGATTTATTAAAAATATATTATAGCCCTCTCAGTAGGTATGAAGGGGTATTCACTGTGGTTTTGTTTTGCATTACCCAAATGACTAATAATGTTGGCATTTTTTTTTTCATGTATTTGTTGGCCCTTTGTATATCTTTTTTGGATAAAGAAGTCCTTTGCCTCTTCAACTTCTTTGCCTGTTTTTATTTGGGTTGTTTATCGTTTGTTGTTGAACTGTTGGGGCAATTGGCCATAGATATGTGGGTTTATTTCTGAACTCTCATTTCTACTCCACTGGTCTGGTCTACATATTTATCCTACTGCCCACACTGTTCTGATTACTACAGCCTGTGGTAAGTTTTGAAACAGGGAAGTGTGATTTGGTTCTTCTTTTTCAATAATGTTTTGGCAATTTAGGGCCACTTGCAATTCTATATGAATTTGAGGACACGATTTTCCAATTCTGAAGGGAAAAAAAAGGCCATTGGAATTTTGATAGGGATTATTTCAAATCTATAGATCACTTTGAGTAGTTTTGACTACTATTAAGTCTTCTAATCCATGAATACAGGATCTCTATCCATTGATTTAGGTCTACTTTATTTTCTGTCAGCGGTTTTCATTGCACAAGTCTTTCAATTTAAATTTATTTTTAGGTATTTTATTCTTTTGAATGCTATTAGTTCAGATTGTTAATATGTATAGAAACATTACTGGTTTCAGTGTGTTGCTCTTGTCTCCTGAAACTGCTGAATATGTAGTTTTTTGTGTATGTATTCTTTGGGATTTTCTGTATATAGAATAATGGCATCTGGGAATAGAGATAGTTTTACCTCTTCCTTTCCAATTTAGATACTCTATATTTCTTTAAGTTGCCTAATTGTTCTGGCTAGAACTTTCAGTACAATGTTGAATAGCAGTGATGAAAAGAGCATCACTGTCTTGTTCCTGATTTTAGTGGAAAACCTTTCCCTCTCTCACCATTGAGAATGATGTTAGCTATGAGTTTTCATAAATGGACTTTATCATGTTGAAAAAATGCCCTTGCAAAATGTCTGAAAAAAAACAAAAGGAAAATAATGTTTTATGACACATGAACATCATATGAAATTAAATTAAATGTTCATAAGTACCTTTTCATTAGAACCCAGCCATGCTCTTTCCTTCCCACATTATGTAAGACTGCTTTTGTATAACAAAGGCAGAGCTGAGTAGTTGTGGCAGAAACCATATCATCCAGAAAGCCCAAAACATTTATCCTGCCTCTTATAGAAGATGTTTGCCAATTCCTGGCCTAGTCCTGCCCATAAGCTCTATGATGGCTTTTCTTTTCTTTTCTTTTCTTTTTTTTTTTTTTAACCACTGAATCTCTAGCACTTCCCATATTAACTGCCTTGTGAATGGTATATACTGAATAAATATTTGCCGAAGTGATTAAATAATTCTAAAATCAACCAATCCAGGAAATTTTTAAGCCTTTGTTTACCTACTAACTCACATGGTTACCTAAGAAAACAACAGACAAGTAAAAACATCTAATTATCTGTTTATGGTGAATCAGTACAAAATTTTAAGGTGTGAAGATGACTAGTGCTATGTGTGTCAAATGAAATAGTATGTGCACACAGGTCTATGTATGAAACAATATACTCACATATATAGCACTTTCTATACAATAAGGGTTTGCCTTCATCAGTTCTTTTTCCTTCTAGGAGTTAGAATTGAATGAAAATCCTAACACATGCACTATATCATATCAAGTGGTTTTACCTTTTCTGATTTTTGGTTCCCTCATATGTAAAATGGTCATAACCGTATCTCTCATGGGACTTTTGTGGTGATTACTTGAGTATTAACACATACAGCACCTAGAAAAAGGCCAGGACAAAGTAGATGGCAGCAGTTTGCAAGACTATTACAGTGAAAGAATACAGTGGTAACTCAACATTAGAACAGAAGTACAGGCCTATTTATAAATTATCAAAAGCATATGAGATAATCTAGGATGGTAGTATAAATTCACAAGCAATCACAACAAAATCTTGCAAATTACTGCAAGATCACTGCAAAATATCTGGGGGCTGGTCCTGTATATTTTTAAGTAACATATTTTAAGCCCATAAGAGATAAGAAATAAAATTTACCACATCCACTGTGGTCAGACTGAATGGTGGGGTCAAGTTTGGAAGAATGATTGTTCAACTAGTGTATAAAGAATCTCTAGATCTTTATACACTTTACACACTGTGTGTGTGTGTGTGTGTGTGTGTGTGTGTGTGTGTGTATGCAAGTGCATACTTGTGAGGGAAGGGTGGGGGAGAAAGAGAAAACTACTTGGCTCTTAAATAAAAGGGGACAGTGGAACAGTGCTCTTGGCACTGCATATTCAATATAAAAATAATATACATTTTGTCTCCATTTGGACTGTACTTCCAGGTAGAGGTTGTGTTCAATGAGAATCAAGTTGAAAATGTTTCTCTGGTCCCATTTAAAAGGTTATACATAATGAGATTTCTGCCGTGGTGGGAAAGTTAAGAATTCTGGGTGACTTGCCAAATCTTTTGATCGCAAAGAGTGCTTTTAATACACATTGCAAAGCATTTGTCTTTGCAAGGTGTAAAATGCCAAAGCTCAGCTTCCTTTTTCAGGGTCTGTTACTCTCCATAGCATAATTTATCTTAAATTCTCCAGCAGTGTTAACTCTTTATGCTCAGTTACACGGGAACCATGTATCAATGTGTATGACTGTGTATTCCCTAAGAGTCTCCCTATGCATTTTCATCCATCTTCAGGATTCTAGGATTCTGACAAACACTGAAATAATCTATCCTTTTAATTAATCAATACAACTCTATATGTGTTCAGGCTGTACTTAAGGAATAGGACATATGATTGGTGCTCTCAAAAGAGGTTGTAAAGCTTATGATATTCACAGAACTTCTCTGGAAGGATACATAAGAAACTGGTGATAGTAGCTATACCTCTGAAGAGGTAGAGGGCAAGAAGGAAAGGATTGCTTTTCACTATTTGCCTTCTGATATCATTTGAACTTGTACATGTGATTGATTTACCTATTTTATTTGTTTTTAGATTTTATTTATTTGAGGGGGGGAGGAGCAGAGGAGGAGGGAAAAAGAGGAGGAAAGACTCTCAAGCAGTGAGTGTGGAGCCCACACAGGGCTCAATCTAACAATCCTGATGTCATGACCTGAGCTGAAACCAAGAGACTCTTAACCAATGGAGCCACCCAAGTGGCCCTGATTTACCTATTTTAAAAGAAAACTAAAAATCACAACTTAAAAGATGGTTTAAGGGTAAAGTTTCATTTGCAGGAAACAACAGGGAGGGATCTCAGGGAGTGTCAAATATCACTAGTGATATAGATTCTATGCACTAGTCAAGAGAAGGAAGAATGAGCACTGAAATAATTGGAAACAATTGATCCAGTACTCTTGCACTGCCAAAGGATTAGGAATTAGATCACAGATATATGGCCTACCATTGTCAAAGTGTTCCCCAGTCATTTTGGGGATCCCCAGGGATAATTCATATATAGTCACAAGCTTCCCTCTCAAATCTCTTCCCTTGCGTCTTCTGCACTCATGTGCTTGCCCCCAGCTGGGGATGGAGACTCAGCAGGGCTGCCTTTCCCTACCTTGTTCCTGCCTGGAGCGCATCTTTGCCCTCAACAGTGTGGCAGTTCACTTACTATTCATTCTGTAGTCATCACACCACAGACCCTGGGGCAGCACAGCCTCCTAGAACAGCAACTTTATGCTACACTTTGTCACCTGGAGTCTCCCTGGTCTCACATGGCTCATGAAAACCATTATTTTACCTGCTACTTATAGTTAATTATAACTGGCCTGTTTTCTGCAAAGGCTGGTCATGGACTGGATACTAGGCTGCCCGCACCACTGTTCAAACCTTCTTGGCTCTCCTCTCAGAGCCCACAGATAACTTAATGTCATGTATATGGCCTCATGCAAATAGATGACTAGGTGGAAAATGCCATCATATATACGTAATACACTTAATTTACATATAGGCTACACATATATGATATTTACAGAAGACATGCATATATTTTAATTCCCAATACTGCCACACGCAATGTCAGATGCTTATTGAATTCCCAATGGTTACATTTGATTTTGGACTCAGAAACAAACTGAGGATCTTGGAGAGGAGGTGGGGGATGGGTGCACCTGGTGGTGGGTACTGAGGACACGTATTGCATGGAGCACTGGGTGTGGGGTATAAACAATTAATCTTGGAACACTGAAAAAATAAATTAAAAAAAAGAAAAAGAAAAAAATACTTTTATAGTAGGTACAGGTCTGGAGGATCAGACTCTGGAGAAAGGGCATATTGTGTGAAGTTTATCAAACGAACATAATTCTCTCTAATTTATAAGGTCATAAAAATTAGTCTCAAGGAGAATGGATAGCAAGTTTTGGTATACATAATCCAATTACTAGGACATCCTTGGCTTTGAAACTTTGGATTGAAAAGAATCCTTGAGTCTGAGATCTCATACTTCTTTAATGGAAGAAACATTTATTTTCTAGCTTTGCAGAAATTCCTAGGTGGATCTGAGTCCTAAAAAGCTTTGTAAATTATATAGTTAATGCTCCTTGCTCAAGTCCCATGCAAGGACTGAGTCAGGAAGTGTTGGGTATGAATGGGCAGAAGTTGCCATGAGAGATGTAAGGTGAAGATTTACAGAGAGAATGAAAATTTACATCCTTAGCAGGTGTTTTGTTGATGGCTTGTAATAATCTCCTAGGAGGTTTACCTTGCATGTCTGGTATCTACAGAACAAATAGCCTCAGCTTGCACTGACCTTGGTATCATTATGAATTATTTTAACAGGGAGAAACTTGGGAATACATCTCTAACGTATTAGATACCACCCTGCTAAATGCAGCATCTGGAATAAAGGTCTTCTCTATCTGCCTGTTTACTGTGTGCTGGAGATATGCCAGGCTATCAAAGCCAGCATGAATATGTAGATCGTTTTGCCCTCAAAAAAGTTGATACGCAAGTTTGCAATTCTTTTCCATTAATATTGGCAATAACCTGTAAATTTTAGAAGGATAAGAAGCAGAAAGTTATTCAAATACTTGAGGTAATGTTACATATGGAATCATTAAAGGTGACTGCTTAAGAAAAACATACTTCAAAAGAAAATGTCATCCAGTAATTTACAGGACCCATCACTTTATCCACTAGTTTTCATCCTGATGTGGTTATTTGATTAGTAGGTGACCTTGAAATAATGACTTAATATGTCTGTTCCCCTGGTACGCAAAAGAAGGACATTGAACCAAATGGTCTATAGGTTCCTTTCAGCTTTAAAATTCCATGAGCTAATGAATGTAAATGAAAGTAAGACCTATGAAAGTATAAAAGTATAAAAATCAGAAATCATGATTCATTAAAAAAAAGTAAATCAGGAATGCAGGAGGAGTACTTTATGCTAAAGGAACGTAGAGTGGATACCTGTGGTTCCAAGAAAGAACAGCACAATGATTAATTGATAGGGTGAAATATATCTGTAACTTATAAATAACTCTTTAAAGACTTGCCAAAAAATAATAAACCGGTTTTCCTTTCTACATTTAAAGATTATGCACATGCCATTGCATGAAGTTAACAGCTTCTCTGCTGACTCACCTAGATTATGTTTGATCTGTAGTTCCCCTTCTTTTATATTCATAACAGGACAGACCCATAGATGGCTGGATGAGGTGGGAACTAAGGGGCAAAGAGGACCAACTCCTTAACCAAAATGATTCAATCTGAACTCTGTCCTTTTGTGAACGCACTGAAGACCTTCCACAATGCGCTGCATGTGTTATTGAAATAACAAATCAGTATTGTTTGCAAGGATACGTTTATCATATCAGTTAGCTAGGGGTGCAAAAGGGCTGAGACACAGGGCAGGGGCATAATGATTCATGAAAAGGGGATAAAAATCTCTAACAAACACAAATCACAGTGATTAAACCAAAGCAGACTAAGATAGTAGTGGAAGATGCCCATTTAGATTAGTAAACAACAAACTAACCAGAGATGCCAAGAGTATCAGGTAGAGTATGAACACTCTGGTGGTAGGAATCATGCTGATGTGGGGCAAAAGCATCAGAAAGGCAGGGGAAAGCAAATACTAGGTGACACAAACTTCATCATCTAAATGCACCACTACCTTTAGGGGAGAGGCCCATATATCTTCCCCTCAAGCCTCAGAATCCTCTTAGGTGTCTTAAATGTACTCTTACTTTGCGCATTTAAAATGCCCGATTTTCTTGTTTCTGAAACCCAGCCTGTATATGTGAAAGCATAATGCTAGAGAAAGGTACAATAACATCTGTAAGAAGTGGCTACTAGTAGATATATGGAAAGGAAAAAACAAACAAGAAAACTGCTAAAATCAGGTATGAACACTTGGGAAGTCAGTGGTATGGACCATTTGTGGGGCTAAAGCAACATGAGCCCCCTAAAGGATATGCCAAGCACTTTTTTCCCCGTGTAAATAATATGCTGGGAACCAGGACTATGAACCTTCATTTGTCTGTCTTCACTACCCTTCAGTGGCTACTGCAGAGGATCCAAAGCTTTCCCTCTGCCTACTACCCCTTGGGATTAGAGGACGGTGAGGCCATCTGAAAGGAAGACTGTCTGATGAAGAGAAATCTGCTTAGAGCTACCTCTAACCTTACTTTAATTCCTGCTTACCTGTGAGAATCCAAAAGTCTTGAGAACAAAATAAACAGAGACCAATTAAAAAAGTTTTGGTATGACCAAACCTTGACAACACCCAAAAAAACCCATCAGTAGAAAAGATCTATGACATTGTGTAATTGTTTTTTACTTAACTGACAGAAATTCATCTGTCATTTTCATTCCAGGTAGACAAGCAAGAAATTATTTATTGAGTACCTACCTATTGCATTCACATAAAAGTGCTTGGGGATGTAAGAAATTCTAACATATTCTATGCTAAAGTTCCTACGAAAAGAGCATAGCCTGCTAGATAAGCCGTACACTTAAATATCATGCAAGGAATGAAAAAACAATTACGATTGGATTTTTAGGGAGGGAACAGTCCTCTCCAGGTAAGGCAAACAGGAAATGCTTCCTGGATATGCTGACATTTGAACTTGGCCTTGAAAGATTGGTAGTTAGAGGAATGAGGATATACCATACTTTTCAATTTCTGTATTGGGTTTTCAACATTTAACACTGCCCAAATTACATGTGCATGACTAACAAAAGTGTACCTTTAACTCAGTAAATATATTTCTATATCCTGTTAGCCTCAGAAAGCTATATTTAGATTTCTTCAGCATTTAAGCATTAATGATGTTTTTAAAATTGAGGAAACCTGATATGTTCACAGGCTGGCAGGGCAGAAACATTCTGGGGTCAACAAGAGCAGTAAAAATGTAAAAGCAGAAAGAGTGATTTGTTGGAAAGATGGATGACACACAGATGATCATTCATTCATTATTTATTTATTTATTTATTACTTTGCTGTGTGACTTCACCTTAGTCATCAAAACTCTCTGTGCTTTGGGTTGATTACCCATGAAACAAAGCTGGAAAGAAGAAAAAAGCATGACTGTAAATAGTTGGGTTGATATAAAATCCTATAGAAATGAGTAACAAGTGTAAGGAGATATGTTTAATTAGATATTGATTAAGTTAGAGAGCCTTTATCTGACCTTCTAGAAGCTGTGTATTTCTATTTGCCATTAACTCCAATCTGCCTTGTGTTCGAACATGCACATAGTTGTATCAGTAAATGAAAGTAAGAGGTCTTACCATGAAGATGAAGAATGGATTAGTTGGAACGCCAAGGTAAAAGGCATGAAGGCTCAGCCAAATGACAAAGTAAAGAATAACAGCTTCAACTTTCCTTGAAATGAAGATAGTTACACAATGAATATGATGGCTATTTCATCCTAGAGCCAGGCAGGAATTGGCAGGGCCATATTGTGATAAAATGTCTGTGGCTACCACTTGATAATGAGTCTATCCTGGTAAGATAGGTAAGAGAAAGAAAAGAGCTGGCTGAGATGAATGGGCATGCTGTTGCGTCCAGCTATAGATAGCCATGAATACATGTGTGTGTCACAGAAAAGAAACAGCAGAAGTGTGAACCAATACAGATCATAGTCTGAAATCCCTTCTTAAATGGAAGACAGATCCATTAACTATTACATTTACCTTGAATTTTGCTCTACTTCCCACCAATCTAGAGTTACATGTGCATTTCTTCTATCAGCCAAATCCATCCATGCATCTAGGTAAATGATACAGATCCATGCTGGTTTGTTTTACACTGCACACTCTTCTTTATTACCCCAACCTAACGGTACATATTTTCTACATACTTAGTGAGTCCTGTATTATCCTCTGGCATTTTTATGTTGATTTTCTCCTACTGTTATTTAAATCATTAACACATAGGAAGAGCTTATAGTCATAGGGGAGGTAAAAAAGCCCTAGAGGGAGCAACATATATTGAATCTGCTTTTATACTCTCCACGGAACACAAGGGAAAGGAAGTTGTCATAAGTATTTCTTCAAAGACTGAAAGACTGAATGAGGAAATGAAAACATTTCATTCTTCATTATGGAGCAGGATGGCAAACTTCTAAGTGCATTCAGCTCCTGAGATGAACCACCTGAAAACAGTGAGGAGGGGCTCTACTCCCCAGCTCTGTAAGAGCCCATGTTTTAGACACTAAGAGCTTCATGTTGCAACTCTTTTAGATATAATTTCACAAAGAAGTTAGAAATATTGAAACAATGTCTATATCAAGTCCTTTGAATTTCACTTGTGAGATTGGTGATTGGGTATTACAATGCTCAAAACGTGGCCCCAAACAAACAAGTCTGCTTTGGTTTAATGACTGATTATTTGGTTGACTTATTCTCATACTGACTGTTTTAAAGTAGCTCATATTCTATACTTTTCTTGTCTAAAATTTTATATATATATAACAAGTATATATACATACATACACATATAAATAATATACATCTACCTCCACCACACACACACACACACACACACACACACACACACACACATTGCATTTTATCTAGCGCAGTGATCCAGGAAAACAGGAATGGTCAAGAAATACCCTCATTCTTTTGTATTTCAGAAAA
Organism: Spilogale gracilis; assembly: GCA_004023965.1. Lineage (NCBI taxonomy): Eukaryota > Metazoa > Chordata > Mammalia > Carnivora > Mephitidae > Spilogale > Spilogale gracilis. The sequence goes on from PITA01003261.1 coordinate 64,401, forward strand.
ATGGCTTATAACAAAGTGTTACCCTTCCTTACATGACTCGATAAGACTCATGGATGGGCCCACTTTTTTACCTTTGACTAGGACAGGTACAGATCCTCTAAATTCCCCTTCTTTGACTCATAAAAGATTTAGCTGAACTACTTGTACCTGCTGATCGTTCTGAACACACTGCCTGTTAGGCAAACTTTGGTAAGATTTTCTTCTTCCCCAAGTCCCTTGAATTCACACCCTGAGCAGCACAAACAGCATCTCTTGAGATAAGCTGTTCTCAGGGTAAAACATTCTCTGATCCACTGCCCAATCAAGCCACTGGCTCACATCCGTTCTTTCTACCCTGATTATGCCTCTTTAAAAAAGAAAACCTATTTTGGCCCAACCCTTGAGACAATTTCAGATCTCAGGATCAGAGCTCTCTGCATTGCAATAATCTCCATCCCTTACTGGTCCCATCGACCACCAATAATCATTTTTAATAAACTCTATTAAGTCCAGTTTTTGCTTTTTTTAAAATTATAGTTGGCATACAATGTTATATTTCAGGTATACAATATAATGATTTGATAATTTTATACATTACTCCATGCTCATCATGATAGGCATAGTCACCACCTGTCACCATACAATGATACTATGATATTACTGACTGCATTCCTAGGCAAATCTGTTTTTATTTGACAATACATATACACACATGTCATGCATACATATACATATAAATACATACATACTGTAAATGTCAAATAATACAAAAATGAGAAATTACTATATGTGCTGCCGAAACGAACACCAAAAATGAGAAATTAAAAGAAATAAAAGCAGCTGTCCTAAAAGTAACCACCTAATATCTACAATGATGAAGGGAGGAATGTAGGGAGGCAGTGAGAGAGGAGGAGGCAAGAGAGACAGAGAGAGAAAGAATGAATGAGATAGTACTGTCTTCATTAATCTGGGTCCTCACTAATACCTACAATTTTTAAAAATTTTAAAGATTTTATTTATTTATTTGAGAGAGAGAGCATACACACATGCACACTAGTTCGGAGGAGGGTCAAAAGGAGAGGGAGAAGCCAACTCCCCAATGAACAAGGAGCCCCACATGGGGCTCAAACCCAGGACCCTGAGATCACAACCTGAGCTGAAGGCAGACACTTAACCTACTGAACCACCCAGCTGCCCCTAATTCCTATAATTTTTTTTCAATGAAAAGGCTTAAATCTTATTTTTCATGAATTTAGCAGAAGTAAAAACAGTACAACCGAACTGCAAGCATAGCTGAATTTTTTTTTCAATCTTTGATGAAAAGATACTATTTTTCAAAAAGATGATGTTAAGGTTAAGAAAAACAGAGATTGTTAAGTTCCATGTTTCAGTTTATTGTAGCAGTGACTTGCTCCATGCCAACAAAGAAAAGGGTGCTAACATTTTCATTTATCACACCTCCCTTTACCTCCTTTCCACATTTATGTAATACATTAATTTTGATTATTTTAGATTTATTAAAATTTACAGTAATTACCTTGTTTCTGAAAAAAAATTCAAAAAACTCCTAGTATTATTTCTATATTTAAATAGCTTTAATGAAGCCAAGATACTTTGTAAAAATCACAGGTACTATACACACTGAAATACTTGTCTGGATGTATCTCTTGTTGGGATTAATATTGAGGACATTCCATTGTTGTTGCTGTCATTGTTTTCGTTTTCAAGAAGGGCCCCTGGTGAGCTTTCAGCTCCCTGAATTCCTTTATGTTCAAAAAGCTGCCTGTTGCTTTCTTACTGAAACCGGATCTTGGCATCTAATATTGCTTTTTTTCCTTCACAAGTTGGAAGTGCTGTTTCATGGGCTTTTCGTCTGAAATGTGTGACTATGGAGTTATGTCAGAGCAGCCCAACACTGCCTTCCTAGCCTGTAATTTGCTTAGCCTCTCTGAACGGCTCAAATATTTTTACCTTTATCCTTGAATTTCAAAAATTATTAACTGAAGGTAGTTTTCAGTGCTGAATACTCTATTTTAACTCTGCATACAACTCAATGCATATTTTGATTTAAAGATTTCTTTATTTCTTATGCTGAGAAACTTGATTTGCTATTATCTCTGAGTGTCCTTCATCATTTTTGTTGAGTCCCCTACTTCAAGGATACACAATATCCTCACCTTTCTCACCTGTGTATCAAGTACTCCCTCTCACTCTACTTTAATCTCCTTGTGTTTTGTTTTCTTACTTGCCATTAGGGGTTTCTCAGTCTTTCTTTCCATGTCTGTAATTTGAACTTTTAAAATGTATATCCATCTCCTTACTATATTTCTTAGTTCCCCAGGCTCCCTTTACTTCTGCCTCTGCTCTTTTATAACCTCTTACTTGTGCAGCATGTCGAGACTTTGATTTCTCTCATATGGTGTGTGTATGCATGTGTCTATGTGTGTGTGTGTGTGTGTGTGTGTGTGTGTGTGTGTGTGTGTGTGTACTGGGGGAGGGGAAGGACCTCTTACTCCCTCCCATAAGATCTGAAATCTGGTTGCTTTCCTTTCTGAGCTATAATTTGATTATTTTCTTACCTATCTTTTATATACACTGAGGACATTACTGGGGTTGGGCATGAGCTCTGATAAAATGCTGTTCAGTATGTTCTTCAGGGCATCAATACCTGGTTCTTAGGTGGGAAAAAAATGTAAGTATTAGCAGGAGTAAACTAGCTAAAAATCTTCACTGAGATTTTATTCTACCCTGGCCCCATTCCAGGTCGCTGCATTCAGTAAATTTATCAGCATTCCTGATTCAATTCCTCCTCTGCCTTTGATATGCTAATATTTCTGACTGCCCTTACCTGTTCTATAGGAAGATTCACTTCACCTAGTTAGAAGGAGCTCACCATTTCCACAGACAGAGTTGTTACTCCCACTGAAAGTTTGGAGACGAAGCATTCATTTCCATCAGAGACAGAGCTCTATCATTCATGTTCCCTAATTTCCCTAGTAGCTGTTGCTACAGGTCAGTTAAAAGAGGGAGAAGCTTAGCATATAGTCAGTGTGCTCCATAATTATGGGCATTCATGAGAATTCTCAGAGTTACTACTTCTACTTTATTCCAGAATCTTCCATTTCTTTCCTGGCCTCAGTTTAGGAGTTATATGGTATTTGGCTGTGTTCCTTCTTTGGGGCTGCTGTGAGGGAATTTCTTTGCTGATTTTGACAATGTTTTTTTGGCCAATGTCTTTTACTACCATTACCTTCAAGTCTCCCCAGTTATCCCCGACTCCCCAGGTATGTCACACATGTCCACATGGAAAGTTCTTTCATGATTTCATTTCAGGTTGTAAATGTTTCCTAATGCCTTCACAGGGTAATGCCTTAGTGTTGCCACCTCTGACAGTCCTCCACTTTCAACATGGTCCCCCTTTTCTGGGGCTACCTTTTTCCTGGATCTCTCAATATCTCTAAAACTTCAGGCTGTGTAAAAGCACCAGTAGCATGCAGTCTTCACATTCACTCTAAATCTTGACTGGACTTTGTCTCTGGGGATGCAGAACAGTGCCGTGCCAAATCAGGGTCTCACAAGATCCTTCTTCAAATCAATGTCTTGACATGTCTTTATAGACTACTTTCTCTCAGCAGTCTAGCCTGGCCCATGGGACCACAGTCTCCAATTTCTATCCCTTGATGTCCTCAAAACGCTGAGAAGAAGATGATCAGGAGCAGATGTCACTTCACCAATTCCCTGGGAAAAGACTAAATCTCAGGTGAACTTTCTCTGAACCACACTGATGAATATGTGTGAACGGCTTATGTGTTAGGTTGTGTTTATGTGTATATGTTAAAATAAATACATATAATTGAATATTTGCATAACCCCATAATTATTTAGAATAAATTTCTTGAAATTGTTACTAGGAATGCAAAATTCTAAGACTGCTTCTCCTAAAAAGTTCTAAAGCATCATACTGATAAAAAAAAGTGCCTGTATCATCACAGGCTTGCTATGGCAGTATGTCTTCTCTAGTATGCTATCATTAACTGGGGTGCCTGAGTGGCTCAGTCAGTAGAACATACAACTCTTGACCTCAGCTCAGATCTTGATCTCATGGTAGTGAGCCTGACTCCCATATTGGGCTCCATGCTGGGTGTGGAGCCTACTTAAAAAAATTAACCAATTTGATGGATTAAAAATTAGTAAAGTTTATTTAGTATTTCTTTGTTTACTAATGAGGTTGAGTTTTGTTAGATATGCTTATTGGATAGTTGGACATCTGAAACTGTCCTTTGTCAACTTATTTTATTTGTATACTTTTCTTACTGATTTATCTTTAAAAATATCTATCTGTCATCTATCATCATCATCTATCTACTTATATCTATCAATCTTTTGTTCATTATATTCTTTAGAAAAAATGAAAGTGCATATTAGGATAACTTCTAAAATGTAGTCTAGTCTTCATATTCCCCTTTTACATCGTGTCTATCCCAATGGCCTCCGTCTTCTGTTTTTGTTTTGTCTGGATCGCTTAAATCTGTGACTCATCACTTTAAAATTTTGTTTTGCCTGTTGCCTGATACATTCCTGCTACATCTGCTCCTCTTCCCATGTTCTGATCAGAAGTCTTCACATTTATTTTAATATCTCCATTTCTAAACGATGGGTTTTGTTTTTCTCTTGGTTATTTTTCTCTGGAAGATGACCTGTCTATTCTGTATCTTCTACCTATGTAATTTCATCCAATACTAAACCCCATCCCATGGTACATTTCTGCTTTTCATTCTCTTATTTTCTTTCTTTCTTTTCTTTTTTTTTTTAATTTTATTTATTTATTTGACAGAGAGATCACAAGTAGACAGAGAGGCAGTCAGAGAGAGAGAGGAGAAAGCAGGCTCCCTGCTGAGCAGAGAGCAGGATGTGGGCCTCAATCCCAGAACCCTGAGATCATGATCTGAGCCGAAGGCAGAGGCTTTAACCCACTGAGCCACCCAGGTACCCTTTTTTTTTTTTTTTTAATATTGTGTTTATTTGACTGAGAGAGACACAGTGAGAGAGGGAACACAAGCAGGAGAAGTGGGAGAGGGAGAAGCAGGCCTCCGGCAGAGCAGGGAGCCCGACGTTGGGCCTGATCGCAGGACCCTGGGATTATGACATGAGCCGAAGGCAGATGCTTACCAACTAAGCCACCCAGGTGCCCCATCATTCTCTTATTTTCTAGACAGAGTCTGACATGTAACATGTAACATTATCTAAGCAAGTGATTTGGTTTAACATATTGTATTCCTTTCCTATATGTGTGAAGATTATAGAAACAATGAGATTGTATTCTTTAAGCAATTTCAGAAATTATAAAACTATGGATGTTTGTGAGACAATGCTTGTAGACCTGCATTATGGCAATTTTTAAGAAATGAATTACAAGTTTTCTGTAATAAACTGATATTTTCTCTGGCCATGTCACTCCTGACCATTAGAGTATGCTGTGAAACCAACAGTCACCCCTTAAAAAATATTAGTCTTAAGAGACACATTGTCTTCCATTGCATGTAATTACAATGAATTATATTATATAATAACATTGGAAAATGATAAAAATGTTGTATGGCCCCTATCCTTGGTGAGCTGCCCTATCCACATCTATACTGCCTTATAATAAAATGGCAAATGGCTTATTTGCTTTTTGGTTTGTGTAGGTGCTGGCTGAGTTGACACACTCTTGAATTTCATCTATTTTCAATCAAATGCTCTACATAAACTTGGCTTCTCTCAGCTGCCTCAGCCCATTACTAAGTTATATATTCCCTTTTCATTGCTCCATCACAGTGCTGTAGATTTGAATGACACAAGTCATCTGTGGTTTCGCTTATGAAAGGCTCTATAGCAACTTAAGATATTGTTTTCAGATTGGACTGCATTGTGCAACTCATATCCTAGTTCTGCCTTGACTCCCAACAGGACTCCTTAGGTAGATAATAATATATTTGAATAGGAAACATCCAATCCAAAATATTTGCACACACAGTAATTGAATGACTGCAAGTAGAAGATAATTTTCTTATTATTAATCCTGAACAGTTTAGTTCTACAGAATACCTGTACATTTCCAATATACATTCACTTTCATTGAATTTTTTTTCTCCCTGACATCTGGTTATTTAATCTTCTGCCAACATTGTGTCTGTGAAGCATATTTTTTCCAGCTATGCCCACTCAGCTTTTAGACTATTGATGTTTTCATAGAGAACGGTGCATGTGTGTCAAATTATAGCTATTGATCTATGTTTGTTTGTTAATACATACAGTTGTTTAGATAGTGTTACGGCTTGTCTGATTGTGGATATACAAATAAAAGGAGGAAAAGAGAAAAAATGCACTTCTTTTTTATATGAATTTCATTGTTGAGTGAAGACTGTTTATTTGAATTGAAAATGCACTAGAATCAATGTTTCTTTATACATGAGTTATCTTTTTCCATTTTTCAGTATCAAATGGAAGTAATAGGATGTACAGCTATAATATAGAGAAAATTCTATTTTTTAACGAAATAAATCTTTTTAAGCCATATAGTGTCAAATTTCCTCTGTCTTTAAAAAATATCTTTTCTATATTCTCTAACATATTTCTCCCTATTAAAAGAATACTGTCAAAACAAGACAATTTTTTCCAGTCCCCACCTATTAAAGATTCTTTGTTAAAAGTTTTCAAATAAAACATCACTACCTCACTCATTTTGTTTCTTGCCATTTTCTAATATTGATGGTCTCCACTTGTACTGTTTAATGTATAGGATGGATATGTAATTTAAATAACTTTAATAATATTAAATCAGTCTTTATTTTCACCCAAACTGTCAAGAAGTAATATACTTGAACATAACATTATCTTCAAGCAATTTTAGTGTGTGACAGGCTAGGAAGTGGATGTAGAGAGAAGTAAACTATGAGCCATTTGGAAGAATGTAAGCATGAAGTCCACATTCAGGAAAATCCATCTTCAAACATACAGCTGGTTGCAATGAAAACCTATCACCTCCTATCTGTGTGCTTTGGATGCTTCACAAAGCTTCTGCACCCATTACCTGAAGGAGCATGCCACTGACGAGATACCTGTACTGGAGAAATGTGACAGTCAGATCTGCAAAGGAGACTTATAAAAGGGAAACAGTAATTTACTGAAGATCATATAGCTGGCTGATCAGATTAGAACAAGGCCTGAAGCCTCCCACTCCTAGACTGTTTTGGTAAGTGCTCATTATTCAAGCATTCAGTGTGTTCCAGCACAGTACAGAAAAAAAAAATTAAGTTCCTAAAGGTCTGACTTTGAATGTGGTCCTTCCACTTAGAAAAGGTATGATCTGCAAGTCACTTATTCTCTCTTGAGTCTCGTGCTCTTCATGTGTTAAAGAAAAAAAGCCTCCGTTCTTAAGATTGTTTTGAAGATTAAGTAAGAAACTATTAGGACTAGAAGTGCTTTGCTAAGGACTGAGAATATATCAATGAATAAGATATGATTCCTCCCTTCCAGAAGACCACATTTTTGGGGTTTATTCATCTATGAAACAGAAAAACATGCTTCTTATGAAAGCATAAAGAGGAGTACCTGCCATCATCAGGGATGGTGAGGCTGAGGGAGAGAGAAGGCTTCCTGGGGAGATGATGCTTGCCTTGGTCTTGACAGATACACAGATGCCAGTTAGGAAGGGGAGAGGTGGGTTCTAGGCCAAGAAACCAGCAAGTGCAAGGCAAGGAGGCAGAGAAACTGTGGTGATCTTCAGCCACTGCAAGTGATTCCATATAAAAGAAAGCCCATGTCCTGGGATATTTTTATTTTATTGTAACTTTGATAACCTGTACTTCCTGCCACTCTTCATTTTCTCTCTCCTTTCTCTCTCCACGGAATACTGGCCCTTCCACTTTGAGTCTTAATTATCTTATATTTTCTTTTTTGTTTTCTCTCTTTATAATTTTATCCAAGTCTCTAAGATATTTTCTTAACTTCAATTCCAACATTCACTTTTAATTTTATTATGCATTTCAAAATGCATTTTTTAAATTGCTTGATTGTTTTCTAAATAGTCCTGTCTACAATATCCTCTTCTTGTTTTCATGGGTAAAAAATTCTCTCTCATCCACCAAAAATAAGGCCCAATAAGGCAAAGGGCTGTTCATCCGCATATGCCAAATACCTGGAACAGTGACCGGAATAGATGCTTTAAGCTCCTGCTTCATGACTATTTACTGAAAGAATGAATGAATGAATGAACAAATGAATAAATGATGCTCCCTGAAGCACTCAGTTGTAATTTCATTCAAATTTTCTTCTGACTCCAACTTTGTCTCTTTTTTATTTAGTTTGTCATGTTGTTTTCTGTGTTCTTGTCTTTCATGTAAAAACTAATTAACAAAATAAAACAAGGAAATGGTGAACCTTGGATATTATCTACACATAAGGATGAGGCCCAAATAAACTGACCAGAAACTCTGTGGCATGGTAGAATTGCTGAATGCTACCTTTTGTCAGAGTATGATATGATGGGGAGCTAGCGCTCTCCTTCTCTTTGTCTTTGTCAACATTTGTAGATTGTTTCCCTTGGGTTTGGAAGTTTCCTTGGTAGAGTAATACCCCAGCCTTCTGTCTAGGGGCTACAATCCTGTTTTTCATAATTTGGGAAGTCTGTAAGGGGAAGAGAGCTGTGACAGTGGGAAAATCCACTCTATATTCAGATTAAAAAAAAAACAACAAACTTCTTTCATTTTCAGGATGGCATCCAACTTTGAGTCAAGTCTATTATTGTGCATTGTCTCTCAAGAGGATAGAGGAGGGGAATTTTCTTGACAGCATTGACTTTGAAATTGAAACACGGTTTCTAACTGTTCATTTCATGAATTTCAAAAAATCCACTCAATTTTCAAACCTAACCTGAAACCTCAGTCTCAAAAGTATATGGTACCCCCAGTTTCTAACCGGGCTTTGGAGAGTGAATCTTATTTTTTTCTGTTTCCTCTCTATACAAGGAAGTAGGTTTTATCATTCTCCAACCTATTGAATCAGTCATTAACCATCCATTTGTTTATTCAGAAATTTTGTTAACAGCTCTAGTCTGATGTTTTCTCCTGTTTAATTTTCTTCATTTGGGGGGGGGGGGTGGGCTTATTTTTTTTTAATTCCTGAGTTGTCATTTCACAGGAGTTTTAAGAAGAAGAAGATATAAATGTTTTCTAGCTACTAAGTCTACACAGCAATTATTATGAACAGGAAGGGAAAGAAAGAGAGTCTGAAATGCCACAAGTTCTTAGAAGACTGCTATTGAAAACAATGAACATACCTGTGAGTAATTTTTCTGCAGAAGAGTCAGTTACTATCATGCCTTTTTCAGGTTATTTCTTCAGTATTACCAATGGGACCCAAGTGAGTTGGAAGAGTGACTGTGGCATGCAAAGGAAATTGTTTCCTCTCTGTGAACCTTTGCATGTGCTATGTCCACTTGAAAATTTCTGCTGTTTCTTTTCTTGTTTTAACTTTAGAGACTGTCTTATATGCTTTAAATATATTAAAGACATCATTATATAACATAAATGGACCACTGCTGAAATTGTTTTAGGTAGCATAGAATGATTAAATTTAACTTTTGCAGAAGTCTTTCCAAATCACAAAAGGCATTCTGTGCACTCCAATTCACTTTTCCAAACCCTAACTGCCTAATTCCCCAAATAATGTTTTTGTGCATTTCAGGAATTATTTAACTCTGCTTTATGCATATATTAAATTTATTTATGAGGGCTGAGTGATGGAAAGAGACTGAGACCAGATAGATTAATGTTTGAATTTAGTCTCATTTACCAGCCATATGATTTTGAACCAGTAACCTAATCTCCCTGAACTTCAATTCTATAATGGGAGTAAAATAGTACCTATTTTATTAGGCAACCATGCACCATACTTGATAAATGAATGCAGTACATGATTTTCTACACATCAATTTGCAAGCACAGATGAATGGATGGACAGACAGACAGATAAATAGACTGTCAAAAGAGAAAAGAGATCTATCTTTTGATGAACCTTTAGGATTTAATTATATATATATATAAAATATATATATATTTTAAGATTTTATTCATTTATTTGACACACAGAGAGATCACAAGTAGGCAGAGAGGCAGGCAGAGAGAGAGGAGGAAGCAGGCTCCCTGCTGAGCAGAGAGCCTGATGTGAGCCTTGATCCCAGGACCCTGAGATCATGACCTGAGCCAAAGGCAGAGGCTTAACCCACTGAGCCAACCCAGGCGCCCTAATGATATATTTTTTTAATGCATGTAATTAATACAACTGACCTTGAAATCCCTAGGGAGAAAGATAGTTATCAGAGAAACAGAATGAAAAGATTCTGAACTTCTTAGCTTGAGTTGGGGAAGTCATTTAACAAATATCCCCTATTGACTCGTGTCTTTGTATTATTATTATTATTATTATTATTATTATAGTCCACAAGTATCTCCCAATCTGAATCTGACTGCTTTTCCCCATTATATCCAGCCCCCTGAGAGATGCATCAAAAATATCAACAATAATTTTTTCAATCTCTATTGAGCACCTTAATATGGTATATACCTCTTAGGAGCATAAAAGAAAAATATATTTGTAAGTAATAAGGAATAAAATCATGCAGCCTCTAGAGCTTGACCACTTGGCGCTAATGCATTGTTCTGGAGTTCAAAGGAAGAAGGGAAACATGGAAAGGCAAAGATGGTGAGCTTGCATGTAGGTGGTAGCCTGTGTCAGGCCTAGAAACAAACCCAGGTTTTGATAGACTAAGGGGGCTGTGGGAGGCGTTAGAGAAGGAGAATAGTTTGAGTTAAGAGCCAGAAAGGGACATGACCATGGAAATGCAGGAGACTGATCGCTTGCTAGGTTGGAGGAAACCACCCACCATGGTGAACTACTGGAATGGGCATAACAATGTCCAAAGGAGTTGAGGATATAAAAGAAGTTCAGGGAAGTAAAGTGATTTGTTCAAGGCCACAGAATCAATTAGCAGCAAAGTCTAAATATATCTTTTAGTCTAGGTCTATTTGCAATTTTTATGCTACTAACAACTCCAAGGTCCCCACTGGGTTTGAGTCAGTATTCCAGGTATCAGTGCAAATACACAGAAACAACCAAACTTAATCAATAGGAATAGGAAATTCAGAAACCCATGCATGGTCAATATTGACAATTATTACCTTACCTTAATATAACACCCAAGCTTATTTCTGCAGCTTGAATATAAGCCTGCTTCAGATCTGGGGTTTTCTATTCCTATAGATTAGACATCTCACCCCAAACAGACCCCATGCAATTTTATGCAGCGAAGTTGCACGTGAAATATTGCACACTGGTTATGACACTACTTGCTCTGGCTCTGCTCCTCACAGCAGTCTACTCGGCATCTCTTAGGCTCACAACGAATCTCTAGAATGTTTTCCTCCTTGTTCTGATCTATTTCCTGTCCTTTTTTGCTCTTACTAGGGTGAAGTACCCATGCACATTTTCTCATTTATTTATTCCTGTTTCTGGATTCCATGTCTTGCTTATAATCCCCATTAAGATAAAGACTAGAAGAGAGAACATCCCTAAGGAGTGCATAGAGGCTTGATATTAGGGTCTGATGCCCCAAGTTAGGCATAAATCAGTGACTACCTTCTTTCAGTCTTCCTAAAATGAGTAAATCATTTTCCCACCTGCCATGCAAGCATGTAGGGGCTGTGGTTTGTGCCTTATCCCCACTCCAGGTAAACACAGACTGCCCAGACAAGAATTTGGGGCATGCAGGGTCTGATAACTTTGATTGATGGGTGGATCAATTGAAAGTAAAATGGATATAATGGGCCAAGTAATTTCTCTGATGGATGAAGGGAAAGATAATAAAACTCATTAATACAAGTGTTATTGTAGACTTCTCTGGAGCAAGTTCTCTATCTTGTGTACCCCCATCTGCTTCAGATGGTCTTGCTTGGTTATCCAAGGAAAACCTCTCTATACCCTTCTCACCCTTCTGTAAACTCTCGCCCCTCTTCTTTCCACTGGTGCCTCCTGTGTCTTTTCAGGGTTTGAATTCTTAGAAGAGAGCATGTAAACATTCTCCCGCAGCCTGCTGCCTGCCAGAGCCAAAGGCGTTGTCAGCGATGAGCCCGCAGCGGCAGTGCAGTGCTGGGCTGTGTTTTTGCAAGTACAAGACAGAAAATCCATGTAATTACCTCTGAAGCCCGAGAAGCTGTGCCGCCTGACAGAACAGCATGTGTAGGAAGCACTTTGTCAGGCCTCCGCTGACTAATTCCCCACTCCACCTGGGGTTGTGTGTGCACGTGTGTATAGGTGTGAGTGTGTGAGAACTCCTGTGTCTTAAGTCCTACCAGCAGGTTTACCAATATTTAGAGACAAGATTCCAACTCCACCCTCATTCACCGGCAATTTTAGTTCTGCTTCACCCCTATTCAGACAAAATCTGGGCTTTGGAAGGCACTCAGGCTAGCTTTACAGCGTAGTGGGACATAGTCTTTCCTTTCGCTGGCATTGTAGTCATTCAGTCAGACAATGCCGCTGCTCAGAAGTAAAAGAAAATACAGTCCCTGCCACAAATGGACCATAAAGAAGTTCAAATCTGGGGCATCCATTCAGATGGGGAAATGGTACCCTCCCAAAGCAGAGCCCCTGTATTATTCCAAGAAACTGTAGGACTTGGAACATCTCAACACCTGTGTTTTGACCTTCAAGCGCCCTTCATTTGAATGTTGCACTGAATATCCAGAACATTTCCAGAGGAAGTTCAAGCTGAAAGATCTACAGAGTTAGAGAAAGCAGATGCCTATAGTTTTTCCTCATACTGCCTTAGTACAATTAAGAATATTGAGTATTTCTAATATATAAACTTCTTTATCCTTCAATGATTGATAACCATATACAAACAAGGGGGGTGTGGGTGACAGAGTTGGGTTTAAAGCAAAGCCACTGACTATAATTGGTGGCTTCTCCCGTGAAATGTAAACTCCTTAAGGTAGAGGATTCTCTCTCTCTCTGTCTGTCTCTCTCCTTTTCCACCAGTGTATCTGTAGCGCACATAATAGTGTCTATGTTGTAAGAGAACAATAAATATTTGTCAAATGAATGAATCAATCAATCAAAAGAGTTTTCTTGAGTCTCTGTTTCTTCTGATGAGTTTCAGAATATGCCACCCCAAAATATGGCACCTTGGCATATTGAAGCAGAAGGGGTTTGAAAAAACAGCAGAAGCAGGAAGGTCACTCTCACTTCCCCACTGTCCCTTACCCTCAGTGCTTAATGTGAGAGGTGTCCTCCCTATACTCAGAGGAAGGGAGCATCCTTAGCTCTGAAAACAGTGGGATACCAGGAGGACTCCTAACAAACAGGCTTTCCTAACATGCCCCCAGTTCACTACACTCACCTCATGCTCTTTACCCTACCATATTCCTCCATAACTGCCCACTCTTCATCAAACCCAGCACAAAATGCTCAGGTTTAACTGTTCCTTTGGGTCTTCATTTCCTTACAAAGTTTTCATGTCATGTAAAACTTCTCTCCTGTTAATCTGTTTTTTCACCTTGATTTTCAGATTCAGCCAGGGACCATAACAAGGTCGGGGACAGCTGTTTCCTCTCCTACATCTCATACATAAAAAGAACTCAATATTTACTTTACAAGATTTTTGTGTAGTTGAATGGGATAAGACAGACATGAAGCTCTAAAGTAGGCACTACCTTCTTTCCTTGTCTTCCAAAATAAAAGGGCTGAGAAATATTCTCCCCCCCCCCCAATTAATAGTGTCCTGGAAATGATTCTTCTGAGAGTTTTGCCATGTACTGATGGTAGAGAAACAGATAACCATAAGGTTAAGCTTACACAACTGTGGAGAAACTTGCTTCTCCATGTAGCCTGACAGATTAGCCTCAAAATCTATAGGAATCCCAATGGGACAGACACGTAGAGTAGTGAGCGGCCAGCACCAGACTTGCTGCCAGGCCATCAATTTTGGAGCCCTTGGTTGCCAGCTTCTCCCACATAAGCAGAAAGGCTGTGCTCTCAATCCATCCCTTTTCAGTTGGCTTGGAGAGAATAATCAGATGAGCAGGCTTATCATAAGGGGCCAGGGGCTGGGATATAAACTCTTACTTAGATATTTGCATTTTTATGAGGTTAGCCAAAAATTCAAAAAAAAAGGGCCAGTATTAGTGACATTTAGGATGTCATTAGGAGAGATGATTTCTACACTCTGACTGCCTGAGAGGTCATAAGAAATGGCTTATTATATACTATTATACATTAGCCACCTGTACCCACCGCACTATAGGCTATGGATGAACAGTGGGTGCTATTGGTACTTGAGAAGCTGGCCCTGCTCAGATACCACAGTATTTGAGTGAGAACACTTATTGGCTCCAAGCTATTGCTTTGATTCACTATAGTTTTTTGGAAACTTTGTGTTTGAAAATTGCGAACAAAAGATGTGTACACAAAATCACTGGAAGTAGAATTGGAGGCAACTGTAATCAGCCAAACAAGTCCCCAGAAATTCCCCATGGTATGCCTGCTAATGTTTTGTCAGTTGAGTTTTATATGACTTAAGAAAAAAGACAGAGTCACATAAGCAGTGTGGCTGGAATTATGAGAGCTAATAATGATAACGATGAATAATTCATAAATGATAAATCTGTATTGTTTCCTTCATAGAACTTTCTCTAAAGGACCTGAGCTAAGAGACTTGAGCATGGAAGCACAGTTCCTAAGTGTGCAAGGGTTAATGAAGAAGTAGGAAGATTGACAGGAACTCTTCCCTCTGCTGGCTTAGGATTTAATGCTGAAAGGAAGGGGCTTTGCTAGTCCCTCTTGACCCTTACCCCAAGTTGATCACCTTGATTAGGAACCCAATTCTTTTCACCTGTTTGTCCTATTGTTCATGCTACCTACTAACTACCCATTTGAAAACATAATCTGAACAAAAACTTCTTTAGTAGGCAAAAAAAAGAAAAAAAAACCCTGTGTGGCCAATAATTTCCAGTTTTGGAAATTGGAAAAAAATTCTTCTACTTGTTACAGTTAGAATTGGCTAATATATGTCCCTTTTTCTCCCTTTCTAATACATATCAGTTTAGCCTTATTCCAGGAAATCATTTCTAGTTTTTTAGTTTTCTTTATTTTTTTAATTTTTTTAAATTTGTTTTTAAGAGAGAGACAAATCAAGAAACAGACTTTTTTTTTGACTTACTAAATGAAACTTATTATTATTCTAATGGAATTTGTGGTCCCTAAAAACACCCCTTATTTAACCAAACTAATATTTTAAAATTTCATAGAAAACATTTCTACCTAAGATGGAGAAAGCTGAAAGCTTGTCACTCGTCCAATACTCTCCCCACCAAAAATGGTTAAATTACAAAATTATAACTTTGCTTGAAGCCATTAGAGAACTAAAGGTAGAGAATAAAGTAGACTGAAATGTAAGGAAATTGGCCTCCTCCAGGAAGAAATGTGGTGTGAAAGCTGCCTCTCTTGTGGCAGAACACTAGAGGTCCTGAGTACCATACAAGCAGGCAAGAACCACTAGCTTAAAATGTTTTGTTGTTGTTGTTTTGTTTATTTGTTTAAAGATGGTATTTATTTGAGAGAGAGCCCGAGGAGGGGGTAGAGGGAGAAGCAGGCTCTGGCTGAGCAGGAAGCCCCATGTGGGGCTCAATCCCCAGGATCCCGGGATCATGACCTGAGTCACAGGCAGACACTTAACCAACTGAACCACCCAGGTACCCCGACTAGCTTAAAATGTTAATGAACACCTAAAGGCTGAGTGTTAGGTAGTATGAATAAACAGACTCTTAACTATAGAAAGCACACTGGTGGTTACCAGAGGGGAGGAGGGTGGCGGATGGGTGAAACAGGTGAAGGGGTTGAAAGAGCACACTATGATGAGCACTGAGTAATGTATAAAATTGTTGAATCACTACATTGTACACCTGAAACTAATATAACACTGTATGTTAACTATATTGGAATTAAAGTATAAAAATTTTAATTTTTAAATTTTTAAAAAATAAAAAATATGAGATAAAAATTAAACCCATAACTGAAAATATTAATTATTTTGTATGAAAAGTAAGAAGAATCAGCTTGGGAATTCATGGGGTGAGACTAAGGCAAGGGAAAACTCAAGGCTATGAAATATCTGGATAGAGACTGGAAAAATCAGTGTCCACATTAACAAAAATTATTTGCCCATCTACTAAAAGTGAAAATAATAATAATAATAATAATAATAATAATAATAATAATAATGCATTGGGGTCCACTGGAACAATTTACAATAGCATTTGGCACTGTCCCTATCTTCAAGGAATATAAAACCAAACTGATGATGTAAGACATCAAATAAAACAAAACAAAAACAAAACAAAACAAAAATAATGCAAAAGGAGTTGCACAGCCATAAAAGAGACACTGTGAAAGATGTTGGGGGAAACAGACAATGACTTATAAGTAAGAAGCAGTAATAAGTGCTATAAGTTTGAAGTTATAGGAAGGCCTCAGGAAACTCAAATCAGCTGTCATTTATATTAATAATACTTGGCCTCATGCAAATACAGTGAAAATATGCAGAACCAATCAAGACAAAACCTGTGAAAGTTAGGTAGCATAGGTCATTTAGAGTTCATTTTGTGTAGCTAGCCAATCTTTCCAAACTGTACAGGAACATGAATGTGAGAAATCACCAGTGATACCAGCTCACTGAACTGGTTTTTCTGAGTCTATTTCAGTTCTAAACAGACTAGAAATTTATGGAGATACAATGGAGATGAGGCTGTATTTCTGTCACTTGCAAGCTGTGATAGCATTTAGAATAACCAAAGGTTCATGGAATAATTAGATGAGGCAGTATATATAAAAGTACTTTTCAATAATTAAGCACAACAGAATAGTAAAGTACTAACAGCTTTTTAAAATTATCAGAAGGGGGTGCCGAGGACGCTCAGTCCTTAAGTGTCTGCCTTCAGCTCAGGTCATGATCCCAGCATCCTAGTAGTGAGACCCACATAAGGCTCCCTCATCAGCTTAGAGTCTGCTTATTCCTCTCCCTCTCCTTCTCCCTCTCCCCCTGCTTGTGCTCTCTCTCTTCCTCACAAAATAAATTTTAAAAATCCTTAAATTAATGGAAAATAAACCTTCCCTATTTAAAGAGCAAATCTGATTAATTTTGACATGCACACTCCAGAAACCATAAACCCAATCAAACTGTGATCATAATTATCATTTCCAAAGATTTCCTTGTGCTCCTTTATAATTTCTTCTTCCTGTTTACCCTTCACACACCTTCACAGGTTACCACTAATCTGTGTTCCGTTAGTATAGATTAGTTTGTATTTTCTAGAGTTATCTATAAATGGAATTACATAGCATGTACTCTTATTTTTTGTCTGGCTTATTTCACTCAGTATAATTATTTCACGATGCTTCTAGGTTATATGTTCATTCATTTTTAGTTCATTCATTTTTATCACTGAGTGGTATTCTATGTACTTTACAAATTGTTTATCCAGTTATCCGTTGAAGAATATTTGGGTGGTTTCCAGGTTTTATCTATTTTATTTATTTTTCAAATTTTTTAAAGATTTTATTTATTCAGGTTTTAGCTATTTTAAATGAAACTGTGTACAAATGTGGTATACAAGTTAGTGTGTAAGCTTTTCTTTTTCTTATGTAAATACCTATAAGTAGAATGATAGAGTCCTATTATCAATATATGCTTCACTTTTTAAGAACCTGCCAAACTATTTTCTAATATGGTTGTGTCATTTTACATTCCCACTATTGGTATTTGAGAATTTTCCTTCCTTCAAATCTTTACCAAGACCAGCTATGTTCAGTCTTTTTAATTCTAGTCAATCCATAAGTGTATAGTGTTACCATATTGTAGCTTCAGTTCACATTTCTCTCGTGATGAATCAGCACCTTTTCATATTTTTCCCCTTTATCACTCTGTTGAACTCTTGTGCTCATTTTTAATTGAATTTTTATTATTATTATTGAATTTTGAGATTTCTGAATACAACTACTTTCTCAGAAATAGGATTTACACATATTTATTCCTTATATTTGACTTGTCTTTTTATTCATTTAACAGTGTCTTTTAAAGAATAGGTTCTAATTTTAATCAATCTAATTTAATTAAATCCAATTCATCAGTTTGTTCTTTTATGAATCATGCTTTGGTGTCCTATCTAAGAAATTTACCTAGCCCTAAGTCACAAAGACTTCTTCTCTTTTTTTAAACTAGAAGTTTGATAATCCTAGGCTTTATATCTAAATCTATACTATATTTTGAATTAATTTTTGCATATGGTATGAGGGGTGAATTTAACTTCATTGTTTTGCAAATGCATTTCCAGTTTTTCTAGCAACATTTATCAAAATGACTATACTTTCTCTACTGGACTGCCTTTGCACCTTTGTAAAATGATACATGCATATAACATTGCTATATATATATATATATCACCTTATCTTTATTTCGTATATAACATGTCTTCTTCCACTAGGTAAAGATTTTTACCTTCATCTCTGATTTTGAGCAATTTGATTATGATATGATTTGGTGTTATTTTCTTCAGTTTCTTTTGCTTGATATTTGTTAAGCTTGTTAAGATCTATGGGCTTATAATTTCTACCAACTCAGGAAATTTTTCACTATTATTTTTATAAAACTTTTTTTTCCTATTCCCTCTATTTCTCCTCACCTTTGAGGACTTCTCTTAGACTTATAATAAGCTGTCTACATTTTCAAAAACAATTTTTAGGGGTGCCTGTGTGGCTCACGTGGCTCACATGGTTAAGTGTCTGCCTTCAGAATAGGTCATGATCTATGGGATTGAGTCCTATGTCAGGCTTCTAGTACAGCAGGGATTCTCTCTTTCCCTCTGCCTCTCCCCCTGCTTGTGCTCTCTCTGTTTCTCTCTCTCAAATGAATATTTTTAAAAAATTTAAAAATAAAATTATTTTTTATGAATCATTTTGGATAGCAAGTTTCCCTTGCTATGTCTTCAAGTTAACTAATTGTTTCTTCTGTAATGTGTAGGACCCATCCAAAGCATTTTTCATTCCAGATATAAAGTTTTCATCTCTAAAGCTTAATTTGGGATGTTTTGTAATATCATCCATATCTTTAATTAACCTCTGAACATAATTCTCTTAATGCCCTTGTTTCCTAGTTATTACATTTGTGTCAGTCTGGGATGATTTCATTTGATTGATCATTCTCATCCTATAATCTATATTCTTGCTTCTTTGCATGCTTGGGTATTTTTCTTTGGCTGCCTGACATTGTGAATTTCACCTTGCTAAATTCTGGACACACATATATTCCTAAAAATGTACTTAAACTTTTGATTTGGGATGTAACAATGTTACTCAAAAATAGTTTGATTCTTTCAGGTCTTGCTTCTGTAGTTTGTTCAGTGGCTCTAGAGTAGTGTTCTATATAGAGTTAATTATTTCCTACTACTAAGACATGATCTTTGTGAGTCTTTTCCTTAATGCCCCATGAATTAAAAATTTTTTCCAGTCGGGGTGCCTGGGTGGCTCAGTTGGTTGGGCAACTGCCTTCAGCTCAGGTCATGATCCCGGAGACCTGGGATCAAGCCCCATATTGGACTCCCTGCTCAGCAGGGAGCCTGCTTCTCCCTCTCACTCCCCCTGCTTGTGTTCCCTCTGTAGCTGTGTTTCTCTCTGTCAAATAAATAATTAAATAAATAAAATCTTTAAAAAAATTTTTTTTCCAGTCTAACTAGTGGAAACAGACTATTCCCTGCCCTGTGTGAGTGCTAGACTCACTGATCTTTTGGATTTTTTTTTCTTTTCCCTTGTCTCATGTAGTTTCTCCACATGCATTTGCTGATCAGTACTTAGCTGAATACTTGAGGCCAATTCTTTGCAGATCTCCAGTATTCTCTCTCTGCCCATCTGTGTCCTTTCAAGTACTCTGTTTTATGAGGTTTTGCTACCTTGGCTTCCTTAGATTCCCAACTCAGCCTGCACAATTCTGTGATATGCCTCATTTCCTTCCCCTGGTATTATGATATAAAAACTCTCTCAAAACAGTAAGGTAGGACAATTATAGGGGATTTGTTTCCAATTTCCCAAGGATCACCATTCTTCATTGCTGAATGTCCAAGGCCTTGAAAGTTGTCATTGCATATATTTTGGTTTTGGGTTTGTTTCATGCATTAAGCTAAATCCAGTGTGTTACTTCATCTATACAAAAGGAGAAGTTCCCAAGTTTATTTATTGTTATTTGAAAATTATTATTGTTTAAAAATAAGACCTTTAAGAAACATGATAGTAGAAAGATGGATAGATATGTAGAAAGATAGACAGATATATAAATGAATGTAAATGTATCATTTTAAAAAATCCTAATGCATCTAAAACAACCATGAGACAGGGAAGATGAGGATGGGTAGAAAAGGGTCTGTGTTTTTAGTGTTCCAGCTTAAGCCCTGCATCTATTTCCTATTAACTCTTTTATTCACTAAAACTCATCAAATATTTTTTTTGACAAAAGAAAGTTCCACTACCTGAAATGGTTTGAAAACAACAGATTTTTTTAAATGTGATATTAACTGTCTTTAATTATCTGTTGCTGCTTGATTTTGTAAGTTTGAGCATATCACAGAGTTCATACAGCCTTCCCAATACATTTTTTTTTCAAGTTTCTTTGCCTCTGCCAATGATACATTTTTATCTGAGATATATTTTGTGGTCTTCTTCTCTATCTGCCTCCTTACCCTACCCATTTGACCATCCTAAAGTTTCTATGACTGATACTGTCATCAACCTCCTATAAGCCATAATGATCTGTATTACCTCTTTATGCTTGCTCTGGACCCTCCTACCTACTACTTTCTTAGGTCTTAAACAATGCATAGTAGTTATAGCCTCTTTACTCCACAGTGACTCTGTCAGATTTATTTTTATATTCCAAGTATCTCTGGCACATTACCTGAAGCATAGTAAAAATCAATAAAATTCTCTTGAATGAATGATAGCACATAAGCATGAGTAAATAGTAGCAAGTATAGGAGAAACTTTGTATGCACTACGATCTGACAGATACAAAGCCATGCTCTATCTTCTTTCCAACAAGGGTTCTATTTTCACCTATAACTATGATCAAAACCTACAGATTAATAGTGATAATTTGATTGGCTACTACTTAATTTGTCTGTTTATTGTTTGTTTTCCATGATGTTTTGGTTCACACTCTAGGACTCAGGGTTTCAGTTGTACTCTGACTTACCTCTTGCTCTTTGAATTTTTATTTTCTCCTTCTCTGTTAATGCACAATTGAATAAAGCATTAATTTATTTTGATAAGTGCTAAAATTGGGTGGATGGGTCAAGGAGAAAGACTATGCCCTCAGATGGAGGAATAGAGGCAATACCACCTTCCAATATCCCTGCATATTTTTGCCTGAGGGTTTTTTTTTTTTTTTAATCTTAGGCTTCCAGGCAGTTGCAAGTGGTCTCAATTAATCGAGAATTCTGAAGTTAAAAATCAATTTTTTAAATTCACATTAAGGATCAAGATTATTTTATTATTATACAGAATTAATTCAGCAAATAGAACCCTGTTCACTCACCCAGCACAAGGAGGACTTGAAGTAAGAACAAGGAAAAATGAATGGAAATATGATTTAACTATGGCAGTGCCATCAGTAAGCAGTAGGTGAAACAGATTTACTTATGCTTTCCTGCCAACTTCATTTGCTTTGCCTTTCCTCCTTGTGTAGCTAAATTCTACCCATCTTTCCTAAACTCTCTTCTCCAAGAAGATTTCCATTTTTGTTCCTTTGTGCCCTTCTAAATTACCTTGGCACTTTAAATCTGAAATCCTCATCCTAATTCTAAATATATCCTGTTGGGAAAGGATTTTGTATTTTTCTTTGGGGATTTACAGAGTGACTGGCAAAGAGTGGAGCAAACAACAGGTGTGTCATTGGAGACTCATTAATAACTGACGTTTTGTAGCTTCGTTGATTGGACATGGGCATCTCTTCCTTTACCCTTTCTCTAAATAGGCATGCATGTAGAAGCTAGAGAAGGGGACTTTGATAACATTTTTCCCCCTAATTTTGAGGAATGGGCCAATAATTATCCACGGAGAGTACAAAGTGAGTACTCTCACTCTCTTCCTACTAACAGATTCCATATTGAGCCCCTGAGCACACCCTTAGCCAGTCCCTTAAAACACCAAGCAATCAAGCTTACTGTTTGTTAAGCTAGTACAAGAGTTTTTGCCTTAATGTAAACCACTAGGCAATCATATATAGTTTGAGAAAATACCACAGTTAATCACCTCTGGTGCCCTTTTTATGTTTCTGAATTTTATTGAGTAATTTATAAGAGAAAGGAAAAAAAAACATCTATCACAAACTACTGAAGAACAGTTCTGTCCACAAGCAAGCTATTTATCCAGAATATTGAAGCAACAACAGAAACATGTAGGAAGCAATAGGTCAACTAATTGGGGGAAGAAGTGAGTAAGCAATTCATATCAGGAAATAATTACAGTCAAACACTGTGTTGTAAATGAAAATCATCATCATTAACAACAGCAATCTAGTTCTGAGGGAAGCTGTTCATTGAAGATGGTAAAGTTTGTAGCAAACATCCTCTCTCTCCTCATTCTCAGGAGAATTTGGGCATGGGCAGCACTCCACATGTAGAGTCAGAAAAAACTGATATAAAACATTCTTTGATAGAGAAATTTGTCTTATAGATTTTTTTTTCCTGTCTCTGGAAACTTAAGTAAATTTTTTTCTAAAGCTGTGTCTGTGCTAACCCTTTATGCAAATGGGCCACACAAGCAAAATTTTCCTTTGAAGTCAGTCTACTCTGATAACCGGTTGGCATTTCATGTCAGAGACCTCTATTCTAACAATGAGTTCCATAGTGCAGGCTCTCTCAGCATTGAAGGTCATATGCTCATCCCTCCATGGTTGCTACCATTGCCCCCATTATCACAAATTACAACACACCACCATGGGAAACACACCAAATGTCCAAGAGGACTGTGAGGGGTAGGCACCATTACAAGATCACACATACACATTTAGACATGGAGACTTGTGGTGCCATGCCCCTTATATCTAATGATGAAGCAACCATTCCATGACCATGTGAGCTTTTTACATATTTGCCTGCATTCCTATGTGAGGTAATTGTCAGGGATTTCCCACCAAGAAATAGAATTAGGAAAAGGGGTATGAATCTCAGGTTGATACAGTTTATGAAGTGTTATTGGAGTTACCTCTTCAAGCTGGAGAAAATTATACCTATGCTCTCACTCAACTAACTGAAAGACTGTCTTAGAGCCACATTTGCAACCTTAACCCCATTAAGGCAGTTGCAACCCCATTTGGCTTCATAAAGTATATAGGAAGGAAGACAGGTTATCAAATAACCTCTGAAAGACATTCCAAGAAACTGGCTGAAGTTTGATAAGGAGTGATTAAGGGAACTGTTCTGTGTTCATTATACACAGTGTGCTGTTGGGTTCAGAAGCCTGTGGCTGGGGAAGTGAATGTCTCATTCCTGTCTCAGTGAGTTGGATTTGGGGAAAGAGCCTATCACCTCTAACTCATCAGAATCTGCTTCATTCCAGTCCCCTCGGGGTAGGCAACCAGGCTAGAGACAAATTAATGAGGAGACTTCCTCTGGATCCAGGTGTTAAAGAAAAATTTAAGGACAGGATTGCCAATCTTAAATTGCAATTTTATTTCCCTTGTATTCATTAATCCTCTTGCTCATTCTTTTTTCCTTAAATTGTATTTGGTTTCCCATTGTGTCCTTTCATTTTCTAATTTCCAGTCTGTACTACATGAGGGCAGAAGATGTAGCCACCCATATGATGTGGTTTCATAATACCATACAACCCTTCTTCCAAATACCATGTCCTAAAAACTTGTCTCCAATACCTAAACCTATTTTCTCCATAGAAATTAATTTGAAATTAATTTCATTTAGAATGAAGACATCATACAGCAAAGACATGGATTTATAGTTCTGGATTTAAAAGATCCATAAGAAGTTAAGGAGGCAAATTTTCGTTAAATAAATGCAAGATTTGTCGATACGTACAGCTGAACACAAACAGAATAGCAAGAGGTATAATATAATCCTTTTAGCATAGATTTAATCAAGTCCTGAGATACTTACTAAGCTACTGGAATGTTGGGTGACCTAGTGAGGTTCCTGACTCATTTTTCTACCTCAGTTACAGCAATCATGCATTTGCTTACCTTAAAGACTTGGCTTTTTCTCTTGATGAAATGGTTCTACTGCTAAATAATACTTAGAAAACCTTTTTTTTTTTTTTTTTCCGTAGTGCTTTTGATATGCTATGTCCTTATGAAGGGGAATGCTTAAGTGGTTGTTACCACTTTGTTACCATTTGTGGTGTTTTTGTGTGTGTGTTTTTTTTTAAGATTTTATTTATTTATTTATTTATTTGAGAGACAGAGAAAGAGAGCACAAGAAAGGGACAGGAGGAGGACTGGGCCGAGGGAGAGAGAGAAGCAGACTCCTCACTGAGCAGGGAGCCTTACCATATTCATATCATAGAATAAACTCTTTGCTTGTTCAAGCATCTTGGCAAGAAGAGTGAGATAGAATTTCATTGTTTTAAAGATGTATGTTTATAGTGTTAGTGCATGCTCAATCCTAACAGAATATTATTTGACTGAGAGTAATAAAAGATCTAGGAGAAAACAAAACATTTGAATAGTTTTTACAAGAGCACATTATCACAGAAATTTTACCCATGGATTCCACCAGTTTGGGTTTCTAAATGTCCTTTCACCCTGGAGAACCCAATACTGGGCATGCCACCAGACTCTCTGTATGCATGTTGGTTGAATGGATGATTACTGCAGCCAAGTCACTGATTTTCAGTTCTGATGAGGTACTCTGGATGCGGTCAGCAGTGTGACTGTTTCTCATCTGGACCTCTGTTCCCATTAATGACCTCTTTGTGAAAGATGGTTTAGAAATAACTTTCCCTAAATAAAATGCACAGCATAAAGAATATAGTCAATGATATTTTAATAGTGTTGTATGGTGACAGACAGTAGCTATACTTGTGGTAAGCATAACATAATGTACAAACTTGTTGAATCACTATGTTGTACACCTGAAATTAAGGTAGCATTGTGTATCAACTACACTGAAATAAACATTTTAAAAATTGTCTCTAAATAATAGTATAGTGATAAAGCACATCAATACTGGCCACATGGATGTTCATTACATTATCTTTTTTTACACATATATCATTATGTAAATATTTTCATAACAATGACATATTTCATAATATGAACACAAATACAAATACAGAGATTCTATACTTCCTAAAGTAAAAATGAGTTGGCATATAGTAGTCAGCCTAGGTCTAGTTTGTGTTAGATGGAGTCAAGGACTCTGGCTCAAATAAGATGACCAAGAGTACCCTTATATCACTATTGGCAGGTTTTTTGTTTTGTTTTGTTTTTTCTTTTTACTTCTGTGGCAGTCAAGAAGTGAGGTGATTAGAAAAGCAAGGGGGTCCCTGGCAAGAAGAGTGAGATTGAATACTCTGCTTAAAGGGTTTTCTGATCTCCCATTTGTGATAACCTACTAGAAGGTCCTGTTCAAAGAGAACTATCTACCCTAAGTATAGTTCTTCAATCCCATTTTCTGCTCTCATACCTCCTATCATTTTGCTTTAGCAATAAGAACCACCTCTTCCACAAGATCATGACATTTCTTTTCTGCATATGACATTTATTCCTTTGGGGACCCTTTCTTCAACATTTTCACATGGCAAAACCCTGCTATTTGTCCAAGTGTTGCTTCTGTGAAACCTCCCTTGACTTCCCACGTAGCTTCTGTTAACATCGCCCACGTAGATCTGCTTCTTCCTGGCTGCCACTGTAACTCCTATCATCTAGTGCTGTCATACAGATGCCATGTGTCACCTCTAACTCTCCACTGGACTGCCTTTTCCTCAAAGGTGAAGCTATCTTCCTATTTTGCTGCCACAGTGACTAAGTCCCTCATAGTACCTTGCTCTAAGGCAGTCAAAGTATGTTTCAGAAGAGAGGGAAAAAAGAAAGATAAAGGAAGGACATTCTTTCTAAATTCATATTATAAGGAAGAAAAACAAGAAAGGGGGGCAAAGGAAGAAAAAAGGGAAGAAGGGGGAAATAAATCTTATGCAGAAAAATCCATTTAAAAAAAGAAAAGAAAAGAAAAATCCATTTAGCTGCTGTCATTGTGCTGTGAATGAGTCATATCAATGTATATTTCTGAATACTCCAGAAAGTGGTGGGGCTTTTTCGGATGTACAGGAAGGGAAAGAGAAAGATCTAAAATGTAACACTTTGTCTGAAAGCGTGACCCTGAATAATTAGAGACAGCTTGATGGGCAGTAGGGGTGTGACAGGTTTATAAATATCAAAAATGGCCATAAGGGGCTAGGGCATTAGGAACTAAGGCTGTGGTGTCATGGGTAATGGTCCTCCCTCCACAGTGCTTCTCAAGGCTTCCCAAAGTTGTGGATGGAATTCTCTCTCCATACGCTTCTGGCTTTCTTTGATTTCTTCATCAGACCTGAAGCGGGATGAGAATTATCTAACTTCAGCAGTAGCATGTGAAATGGGAGAGAGAAGAGAAGTGTCTCCAAATGGTGAACACTCAGTTTTTTGATGGACACTACTATAAACATCAAGGATTTTAAGAACAATGGGATTACTAGTTGAATTTTTCCATCTCCCCTCCCCCCCCAGCCTCCAGATTTGGGATAGCCACAGGAAACCAGAACTGTTAGTGTGGCTCACTCACATCAGAGGCATTCCATAAGCATGTAACCATTGAGTATTATCAGGGGCCCCAAGAGAAGAACCCCACTTCAAAGCACAGAAAGACACCTTTGTACAAGCACCCCTATCATCTTCTTATACCTAGAATTCCTATAAAATTATATTTATATTTTTCTTTCTTATTATACTCAGAGAATAAAAAGTAAGAGAACTCAATGGAAAGGAACACGGTGCTGAAGACTCATCTTAGGTGGAATGACTGAATGTTTATACTTCCCTCAATCCAGGCCAGGGACATCAAAGTTGAGCACCACTAACTCAGCAATGCTGCTGAATTGGGGTGAGGTCACAATTATGGCAAAGTACAAGCTGTAGAGAGTTCAGGACCCAAAGCCCTCTACACATAGGGAATTTGAAGCTGAAAGAAGAAACATGGACTGGTTTGCCCTCGCCATATTTGATTGATGACCCCTAAAACTGGGTTTTCTATGCTCTGACTCCTAGTCCATTGCTCTTTGCTTTAATCATGATTGCCTCCTTAAAGTATCTGTGATCTAGAATTGATCCCTGGATGATGAAAATAAAAGTTCTGACAATTCTAACCTTTGTTTTTGTCTTCCTCATTTAAAAATCATGGTAAAAAAGTATACCTCATGAGATTATATATGCAATATAAATAATGAATTATCCTTTTTATTTAGAACTTTTAACTCATACCCCATAGAAAGAAGGAAAAAATGTAAGAGAAAAATCCCACAGGATTAACTTAAGAAATAAAGAGAAGTTTTTACTTGTCTTTTCTGATGTTTTATTGTTTCTCTTGCTGCCTTGCTAGCACAGGACATTCAGGCTGATGTAAGTTGACCATTTAAAAGCCTATATCCTTTTTCTTAGGAAGGATGAATGAATAGAGGCGCGATGATGGGACTTAAAAGCATGGCCTGTTCCTAAAAGATGTGCAAAGACTATCAGGTTATCTCCATTCAACTCAAGATATACATTTGCACATGGTAAATGCAACTGAAAAACCTAATCAGAAATCAATTCGACAAACAGGAAGAGACACTTCTTTTTGTCTGGCTCAATTACTTGGGATGGAAAAGAAAAAGTACGGGAGTGGGATAGGGATAATACAGCTATGCAAATTAATGAGTTAACACTTGTGTCCTATTTGGATCACACGATGTCCATCCTCGGGAGTCCACATATATAAAAACAATTAAGCGTAGACTTGAAAAAGTTCTTATAGACAATGTAAAGCAGGCCTTTCTGTAACAGAGAAATCAGAAGCCTAGTCAAGTGAACTACAACCAAATGGTAAAAAAGCATGCATCCCATTGGTGCATAGAGATAGTTGTCTAAATGAGCCAATCTGTACTCAAAAGTCCTGAAAAAAAGACAACCTAATGCGACTCTTAGGATATGTTGTAGAGCAAACGAAGTTTGATCACTATGTCATAATTACTGATTCCACTTTGAACATAAAGAAAGTCTGCTGCTAGTACATGTGTCCAATGATGTTGAAGGTTGGTATCTATGACTCAGCCACAAAATTTATTTCTCAGCTTTTTATATTAATCAATCAATTCTACTAACATTAATTACTTTGGTAAGGATTATTGTGATTTTGCAGTAGCCATTTAAAATGTTTCCCAGATCAGAAGGACCCAAGAGTTAGAGGCAGTATCTTCAAATAGAGCCATGATGTGTCATATCTAAAGAGGACTCGAAGTATCATTGTTGGCACTAGGCAATGAGAGGGAAAAGCTGGCAGTAAAAAACTCTGGGGTGAGATGAGGAAATCTTGGCCATAAAGAAAAGAACAGTCATTGGCTGAAACTGATACTTTCTAGGTTCCAGATGGAATGGTAAATGGAGTATATTTGAAACATGAGGAATTTTTCCAGTAACAATGAGGCTCTTGTGCCCTTGCTTTGGTTTCTTATTGACTGCTGAGCAATGGAAAACAAAAAGAGAAGATCTTTTCTGATTTCTGCCAAACTAAATCACATGAAAAAGATTCAAAGTAGTATTTTGTGAAATGCTAAATTTTTAATTAAGTTATTACTACTTTATGCTCTGTAAGAAAGTAAATCAATGTATCCAATAAAGATTTAGATTTGGTGTTAAAGAAATCTTGAGGTGCCAAATCTCACATCCTCCAGCCACCAGGGCCTGTGGAAGAATATGAGATTACATATCTTCACTGGGAGACTCCTCAAGACTGAGGATTGTTGTTGAATGTCTAACACTATCAGCTGTGTAAAAATTACTACAATATTTGCTATATACTATTAATTAGTTTATAGAATATAAATACATAACTTGTTAATATAAATAATTCAAAATGGAGGAAGGTATCTTTTGTTCACATATACCCATTAATCACCTTTCCCTGAAAACTGAAAATATCTGTCTCTGATCATTTAATGAGAATACCGCATGCATGAGATATAGCATTGTTTAATAAGCCCTATGGAAACAAAAAAGTAAAACCATATATTGAAAAATCACTATGATTTCAGCACTGTAAAAGTTGTCATGGGAGATGAAAACAAGAAAAATCTCAGTCTTCTCCAAGGAGCTTACAGTCTATGACATAGTACAGATGATAAAGTGAAAAAACACCAATACCATTTCTAACACAGTTCAGAGGAAGGAGAGACCACTAGGAGTTGATATGATGAGAAGTTCATCTGAGATAGGAGACATAAAATATAGCAAATAAATTGGTCCTTGAAGTACAGACATGCAGTTCTTATTAGCTAGAGAAGGAGAAACAGAAAGATGTTTGAAGCAGAGGGAATATTGTGAACAAAGCAAGAAGGATGAGAAGAAGAGGAGCTGAAAGTATTTGTATGAAAGTGAGTTAAGAAGTTTGTTAGAGGGGCACCTGGGTGGCTCATTCGTTAAGCGGCTGCCTTCAGCTCTGGTCACAATTCCAGGGTCCTGGGATAGAGCCCCACATCGGGCTTCCTACTAGGCAGGAAACCAGCTTCTCCTTCTGTCATTCCCCTTGCTCGTGTTCCCTCTCTACCTCTGTTTCGCTCTGTCGAATAAATAAATTAAATCTTAAAAAAAAAAAGAAGTTTGTTAGAGGGGCACCTGTGGCTAAGACGGTTAAGTGTCTGCCTTCAGCTCAAGTCATGATCCCAGGGTCCTGTGATTGTGCCCTGCTTTGGGCTCTCTGCTCAGTGGGGAGCATGCTTCTCCCTCTCCCTGCTGCTCCCCCTGCTTGTACTCTCTCTATCAAATAAATAAATAAAATCTTAAAAAAAAAAGAAGTTTGCTAGAGCAGAAAGTAGATATAATGAAACTAATTCATAAAGGACTTGGAATGCCACATGATTTAGCATGTCACATGTCTCTCAGGCTCTCCAAGAAACAGACACTGAGAGGTAAACTTACATGCACCCAGTGCAAGGAAGAGAATGAAGGAAGTTGGGCAAGTGAGAGCTGGACGATGGCTTCTTTGTTAACCATACAAACTTTAAGAGTGCTTATTGACACATGGGGTTCTGTATTTGTATTCGATTACCTCCTCAAATGAATTCATGTTGTATCACACAGACACAATGATACCTAAATAAAAACAAAAAAACTACAAAGATTTTTTTTTAAAGATTTTATTTATTAATTGACAGAGAGAAACACAGCTAGAGAGGGAACATAAGCAGGGGGAGTGAGAGAGGGAGAAGCAGGCCTCCCGCTGAGCAGGGAGCCTGATGTGGGACTCAATCCCGGGTCTCCGGGATCATGACCTGTGCCGAAGGCAGTCGCCTAACCAACTGAGCCACCCAGGCGCCCCAAAACTACAAAGTTTTATCAGGAGAAATAATTTCTATTTCCTTAATAAGTTATGAAAAAATACCTTGTTCTTTTTTAAAATATCTCAAATTCTAGCTTTCTTTAAATGTTCATGCAGGAATTTAAAAAATGCATTTTCAAACTGCCCAACTTAAAAAAAAAAAAATTTAAAACATCCTTCACTGCACCAAGTCATAACGAGGCATACCCAGCAAATGTTGCACAGTTAATGTTGCTCATGGACCCCCGTGGAGCAGAAGGATTTTACTAGAACTGTATGAAGTGCCTTGAAATTAATTTTCCTATAATAGAAACTACTTAAAAGAATTATCTTGCTGTGCAGCAAATCAGTTCATGTGGCAGATTTATGCTTTCATCTGGAATTTTCTTAAAGGGGGCAAAGGCAACAAAGAGATGGTTTGGATGAACTTAAAATCAGAGTTTGTCCAAGTCCTGAGTTTTGTTCTCAGGTTAAAAAGACTTCAGAAAATGTTAAGACCCGAATAAATGCAAGATTGTTTTTGGATAAGCATCAAGCAATATCCCAACGAAATTTCAAAGCAAAAGAACATCTAATCCCACCATTATCTTACAGATGAAGATACTGAAAAGGTGGGAAGAGGTCAACGAGTTGGTTGATAGCATGTAAGCACACATAAACATGGGCATAAACACAGATCTATTTATCTATACATAAACACATCTCACATTTAGGAGTACTTCCCAGTTCCCAAACATACAGTTTAAGACCCATATTAGTGGGATGAAATTGGGCTTTTCTGTGATAAGAAACCAGTACAAACTTAACACAGTCAAAGCTTATTTCTCATTTACTTCACAGGTAAATGTGGGTTTGAAGGCCCTTCCAAACCTGGGTGGTTTCTCCCCCAGATACTAACTCTAAGAAGCTCCACGAGATGCTATCATCCAGGGTTTCATGCTTACAGTATACTAACAAGTGAGAGAGATTCTACTAAACAAACTGTACTTTTTTTTAAAAATAATTTTAGAATATCAGCTGGCTTGGTAAATGGAGAAGGAATTAAACTATCAGTAGCAAATTCTAAGAATGTTTTTCGACTAGTATTCTCAGAACTTTTGAGTGGCAGGCACCATTGTCTCCTTTAGAGCCCAGATGAGTTCTAGGATGATTAACTTTGGGAACAATTATTTGTCAGGTACCAGCAATGAAGCATACTCTTTATTTCCCAGTGGATTAAAGTCATAATACTTTAGGGAATTTTGGGACAGTCTCTAAAAAGTCATGGGAATTAAATTCATGAACTGATTGCATCCATCTGTGGAATATGGGAATTTAGAAAAGAGAAATTTTGAGAGAATATAAGTAGAAGGAGTGAATAAATCAATATTGGGGGAGAAATAAAAGCAAAAGACACAGATTAAAGAACTACCTTTGAGGTAAAAAGTGAAAGTGATAGAAAACCAAGTCTTGCAACCTTTCAGACTATGGTTTAGAAGATATATAAATAATAATAAGAGGGCTTGTAAGCAAACATACCTGGAACCCATGGAATGTCAAGGAGAGTCAGAGATGAACAGAAATTGTTCCTGTTCCAACACATCACTGACTGCAATCATGAAGGAAATTAGGTGATTATAATTCAGTTATGAGGTGTGATTTTCAGGTTCTGAGAAATCACCATATCTGAGATGGAAGTGGATGAATGGCTTGTTTCTCTGTATTTTTTTATTCTTTTATTTTTCTTTTTGAGAATTTTAAAATCAAAGTCTTAGACAAGTGTCCTTGGTCAAAATGCAAAGTTGAGCTGAAATTTCATAAAGGGTGAAATCTGTTGCACTTTTGCTAACAGCTTCCAGAGAACAAACAAGCTGCAGCAAAGACACCCACTCACATCCATAACCCCTGTTTATCACCCAGCATCAGCCCACAACTCTTTCTTCTTTGAGACAGAAATTTTGCTCTCTAGGTTATTCTTTCCTCTATAATGAACTACTTCCAGGAAAGATTTGAGAAAACATTTAAGAGTTCAAAGACACAATGACATTTCTTCTTTCTTTGTTTTACGTTAGTCCTCGCAATGTGAGAATTTTCAGTGTTAAGACTGTGCCCATTAATGCTCAGTTTTGTCTGCAACGCATTTTGCCTTTGCTGAGAGAGGTAGCCCTCATTCTTAATTCAGTTTTATTCCAGGCAGACCCTTTCCCTCTGTGGTATACCTAAGTAGAATATTTTGACTCATTCTGGAATCTAACCCTGAAAAATTCATCTCACTCCCCTGATCAAGAGTAAAATATTATCTTGCTGGTTCTGGTAGCCAATTTCTTCTTGACTCTGTGGAAAGATATGCTCTAAGGTGCTGAGTAACCAGCCTTTAACTCCTCTGTGCCTGGATTCCTGGCTAGAATCCCTTTACAGTGACTCAGTTCTTTAAATCATGTTCAGACCGTCTTCTACTTCTAAATCTCCCTATTCCAGATGTATATTTCCTACTTGTAATTATTATTTTTTTTTGGTCAAAAATGTTTCAGTATGGGTCCTTCATGTTCATCATAAAGGGATGATATATTTGAATAATTATATTTGATTTGTTAAGAAGATTAAGAAAAAGTAGAGATGATGATTTCATGAGGTTTCCCTTGGCCAAAAAAAGTAGATGGTATGCTTATTTTACAGTTAGCAACCCAATGCTGGTCCTTATAAATTCTAGTGAAGAACAATTATAAACTCTATTACTTAGTTTCTGTGCAAACCTCTATTCTCTAAGCTTATTGTATTTCTATTCAACCCAAACCTTCTGCCTGATTTAAGGAGTTAGCATGTGAAAATATTTGCTGAACCTGATTCCCTGATGGGAAGTACAATCCACTAGAATCAAATGTATTTGTGAAACACAAACACATTTTCATTATCTGTAGGCTTATAATCAAAGCAAAGTTTCTTGCTTTGACAAACATCTTATTCACTTTGGAAATAGAAGTGAAGCACAAATTTTGCATTTATTAATTGTGCATCCCTGCTGTAAACATTAGCTAACCATTTCCTGTTGAATCTTAAGTAAATCTCTAGCCCTAAAAGGCACCACTCAGCTTCCAAACTCTGCGGCTCCATGTTTTAGGTACGTTATAATCTTGGCAAGATGCATTTTCCCCATCAAGATCCATAATGTCTCCCCAGGGAGGAATTTGTCACAAGAGGAATTTGTAAAGTCACCATCTTCACAGAGGCCCTGGAGAACGAATTTAGCTGATGTGTGTAAAGACCTCCAGAGGTGAAAAATGGTGCAGGAGAGTCACTGGTGCCGGAGGGACCTTTTGGACCCATTGCTAGGGAATCTTCCATGAATTAAACAGGAGCATTTCTTGTATGATCAAGACAGGAGGAGGTTTTGCAAGACAATTACATGGCATCATATGTGATGTTCAAGCAGTTGTTCAGATTAGATTCCTCTGTAATGGCTCATCTGAAATTTAAAAATGTTTTAAAGCAAGAGGAAGATCAGAAAACTTGAAGCAAACAGCTAAAATAATCAAAAGGCCCAAGGGAAGATACTGCAAGCCTTTGAATACATATGTAAACAGACCCACAATTCTGAAGAGGGGAAAGGAATGTTAGAAGACCTGAAGATTTGTCAGTCCTAGAAACCTTATTCTGTTAAATGGAAAAAGAAAATTCCTTATTCTGGAAAAAGAAAATTCTCCCTAACATAGCTCTGATGTTTTGATCTTTCTTTGGATACAGACTTCTTCTAAACACCAGACAATGGGTAAAAAGAGAATTCTTTCCTTCTATGCCAAAAAAAAAAAAAAATACACACACATACACACATGAGAGATAGAGAGCGAGACAGAAAGAGAGAGAGAGATAAAGAATTTTCGGTGACTAAGCTTAGTCATTAGTCAATGGTAAAACTGAGTTTTAGTGGGGAAATATTTGGCCTCATATATTGGCACCAGGATATATTCTAATGGGAAAAATGTCAACAAACGAGTAATTAATAAATAAGCCAATTAAAAAAGGATTTCTTTATTATTTTCCTTTAGTATTAATTTGGGACATTTCATGCCTTGACCTAACAAAAGCCTTGAGTCTCCAAATCCAGGGAGTTCCTCCTTCCATGTCATGTAGCAATTCTTTTCTTTTGTTGCTGTCACAAATTCACTTTAGGCTCTCACTGTCCTGTTCAGCACTACAGCAACAGTCCCCCCATCTCCTTTCCTTCAGTCTCTTCCTTATCAAATTAATTAAATCTGCAACAAGCTAAGTCTTTTGAATGTAACACTTTAATTCTGGTTGCAAAACTCTCAGTTTCTTTTCATTTCCTAGAGGATAAACTCTTAAATTCTTGGCATGCTATTCACACCTACAATCCAACCAATCCATCTTCCCTTTTACTCTTCCATGCCCTTTGCTACTAGCAAGTCAATCTACATTTGGTGCTCCAACAATCCCTGCATTATCTTACTTCCCTTCCTTTCTTCTTACTTACCTCTCTTACCTAAATGCATTTGCTCTCATTTCAAACAATCCTTCAAGTCCCAGATAAAGAGCTCCCTTTTCTAAGCAGCCACCTTAATTCATTCATGATAAATATAATCTCTCCATCCTATAAACTGTACAAGCCATTGTTCTTACCAAGGGAATATACCTTACCCTGTGCCATTGCATACAGAATCTTCAATTATTATTTAATTAAGCTATGTTTATAGCTTGCTTGTCCAATATGATTGTGATTAGCAACTAAGAATTATTACTTCTTTTCTTCCTGTCCCTCCTCCTTCTTCATTTACAACTACAAACAAAAGACTTTGAACATAATCAATACTCAGGAAGTATCTAATAATTAATTAAGAAATGTTATGTGTTCAAGTTCTCATCATGGTTTCATTTGGGTCATTTCTATATGAATCCTAAAGAGACTCACAGATTTCATTTATTTATTTATCTATCTATCTATCTATCTATCTATCTATCTATCTATCTATTTATTTTAGAGAGAGTGCACAAGTAGGGGGGGTAGCAGAGGGGGAGGAGAAGGAGAGGGGAAGAATCTCAAGCAGACTCCATGCTAAGCATGGGACCCCACAATGCACTTGATTTTAGATCCCTGAGATCATGACCTGAGCTGAAACCAAGAACTGAACACTTAATCAACTGAGCCACTCAGGTGACCCGAGAGTCATGGAGTTTTTGAGTGATCCCAATTTGATAATTTATTTGTGAGAGAGCTCATAGCAGGGAGGGGCAGAAGGAGAGAGATTCTTAAGGCAGACTCTGCACTGTGAGCCCATAATGGGGCTCAATCCCACAGTCCTGAGATGAGGACCTGAGTCAAAACCAAGAATCAGGCACTTAACCAACTGTGCCACCAAGGTGCCCCTTGTTTGTGAGTTTAAAACTCTCATTTCATAAGTCTCCTTACAGGTAGGATGACCTGATTCATTCCTTCTGACTCAGTTTTAAGACAAACCACCAGTTCTCCTTCCCTCTGGAAGGAGCATGTGGAGGGGAAAGGAAGTGTGTTAACACACTGGAATGGACATTAAAAGTCTCAGAGAGAGGGCTAGAAAACAGTTTCTTCTGGAGAATACTGTTTTATTCCAATGCTAGATAGAACAGAGAGGGTTTAAAATAAAGGAAGAATAAATTTTAAGTCAGTAAGCTGAGGAAAAAGAAAAACAGTGATACTATAATAAGCCTTCAATATTATTGAATTGCCCCCTTTAGACTTGGACACTAATTAGTGTTGAGAGGTAAAATATATACATACAGACATACATACATACATACATACATAAACTCTCACTTCAAACAAACTTGACCCTTGAAAGTTATTGTTGATTAGAATGTGATTTTGAATAAATCTCTGATTGTCTGAACTCCCAAAGTGAAAGCACAACACAAATACAAAGTAGGTACTGATATATATGTATATGCTATTGCTTATAAAGTCAAGTATGAAGGTTTCAACCATTAGGGTTGTAAACCCACCTCTTGTTAGAACAGAACAATTATCTAACAACATATGAGCATAATCTAACATCTCATCAGATGACATCTCCTGAAGTTCTATTTATATTTTATTTGGCTTAATTTTATTTGATTAAACCACAACATGCTCTTTTCCTTTTTTGATGTCTAGCCCCTTCAACTGTCAATAGTAGAAATTTGCAGTATCATGGTTCTACAGAATATCATATGAAATTTCTGTTTGTGCCATGTCAACTTTACACTGAATCCACGGAGCACCTTTTTATTCTCAGTGGGAGAACCAGAGTAGTTATAGTTAGCTAGGTTTTCAGTTGATTTGGTGCAATGCCAGTGAAATAAGAACCCTGAGGGAGACAAGTTTTTCCTCCAGCTGAGTTACTCCCAACCCTAATTTTACAGGCTGAAGACACATATCTACTAGATGTACAAAATACCTCACTATGTTGACTACATTGAACTAATAGTAAACAAGTGTAATACACCACATAAATGTTTGATATTCAATCCTAAATGAAAAAATATGTATTCTATAATGAATACTTAATTAGGACTGCAAACTGAATATAAGGAATGGAGCCCCTACCGCTTCTAAGACAAAGCAGAGTAAAATGAATTACCATCATGCAGGGAATGATATTAATAGTGTCCAGCTTTATAAATGAATCCAATTTTAAGCCACTTTAGTTGCTATCATACTGAGAAAGAGTGCAACATGTCTAACATATCATTTCCTTTTGGCAAATGACAAGACTTAAGCAGAAAACAATTTTAACTTACTGATGTTTGCATGCATTAAATATTTCTAATTATTGAGCACTCACAGTCAAACATCATTCAGAAAACAAACGTCAATGCTCTTTTCAGCATCAGCCTATTGAGAGGAGCCATGTTTTTTATTTGTTTTTTCTTTTACAAAATAATAAAGTAGTTTGAAGAATTGTTTGGGTGACTTTATACCATCAGTAATTGTTTCCATCCCTTGAGTCTATCCTGTAGGAAACAGTTGGCGTTTTACTATATGTGGTAGTACCTAGGTCTACGTGCTGTATTTGTTATTCAGAATGTGTGCAGGTGAAAGAAGTCACTAGGAAGTGATGTAGCAACCAAAAGGCACTACAAAAAACAAATCACAAGGAAAAAAAATCACGAACACCATTTCACATGCAAGGAGGAGAGGCTGCTGTAGTGATTATGATAGTAAAGATGATAATTAGATCATATAAACTGAACTTAAGATAAAGAATCAATAGATTCTTCTGATTTTCCAAACTTCTAATTTCAACATTCAATCTATTCACCTACCATTGAATAATTCTCTACCGTATTCTCAGCCTGTGCTAGTCACTGGATTAAACAAAACCTGGGAAGCACAGGTATTCCAAATTTGGGGTTACTAGGCAGAGAAGACCAACATACATTAAGAGTACTGCTAAATTCAGAGTGGTGTAGAAATCCTAAATATGGTGATTTAGAACATCACATAAGAAAAGGAGGTCTAGGGTCAGCTAGGAAATATCTGTCATACTGCTGAGACAGAGTGATAGCTCATCCTTAGAAAGTCTCCCATTAGGTCAAATCAGAGAGGAAAGGTGAAGAATCTCTGCCTCTTTGTACAAGCCAACCTCACATTTTCCCTTAGCCTTGACAATGAGGAAGAAGTGGATCTATCATTAGTCCCCCAAAATAAGAAGCCCTCAAGCACATTCACTTATACCACAAAACTCCAAGACAGTAAGACAGTTGGTGAATGACTTGATAGATGGGTCAATAAATGGATGGGTGGGTAGATGGATGGATGAGAGGGGGGAAAAAGACTGAATGGATCAATTTACTCTTAGGTCATCTCCTTCTGAACTTTACTTTCTGTTCTCCATTTAATATGGAAAGGTGAGTCCTGAGGTACCTTTTGCTTGAGAAGATCTTTGATTATTAAAAGAATAAGTCTGTAAGTTTATAGCTTTACCAAGGACACCTTAGACCACATCCTAGGAAAGAAAAGGTGGTAATGACAACAATTACCTGATACTGAAGAGAATGCAATCACTGGATTCTAGACTAAAGGGATTCATTGTATTTACTCATTTATTCTTCACACTAATTCCATGACATAAGCAGTAAGGAAACTAAAGCAAAGAAATGTTGGTAACTTTTCTGAGTAGCTCAGCCAGGAAGTGGTTAATCAAAGGTAAATCAAGAAAAGGATGACTTTTAAGAACTTGCTCTTATAATTTGTCTGTATGCAGGAATTAGGCTCCTTGAGATGTTAACGAGAAAGCTGAAAACAATGTAGTTAGAAGAACCTTGTATTTTCTCAATTCTATATCTCTTTCATTGTTTCTCAAAGAACGCCCCCCAAAACTTCTCTACAAAATGCTGACTGACTCTCCCCTTCACTGTAGATGAGCTCTGGAGGAAGCAAGCCAGCTTGGATAAGATTATAATCGCACAGATATGTCTTGTTTGGGGAAAAGGCACAGTGTCAGGAGAGGAGAATGGATGCTCTCCGTCCATGGGTGACACCCCTTCCACTCCATGATATACGGACGCCAAAGACACCGTACATCATGGTGACATGCACTTAAACTTAAAGCTGGTCCAAGGGCTTCTCTGTTCCCCAGGGGAGCTGCCATAAGCTGTGATCTATGGAGATGGCCCGGGGCTGCTCTCTGCTTGGGTTTGTTCTGTTTAGAGTAATCCTCCAAATACAATATTGCCTTCACTGCAATGAGGCATTTCTTGGAAAAAGTAGGTGATATGCATCAGAAGAATCAGGGAAAGGAAAAAAAAAAAATCTGGTCTTTGTAGAAGTTGTCTAAACTAAAGCAACACATTGCAATACAAAAGTGTTAGATTGGGAGTCAAAATACTAAAACACATAGCTTCTAGCACTTGCTTTTCCCAAAACAGCTTCTGTGACCCTGCATAAGTCATTTTACACTCTGGATCTCTGTTCTTTTTCATGTTAAAAAAAAAAAAAAACAGGTGGTAAAATTAGACATGTTCTTTAAGATTCCTTTGTTTTAAAATACAAATCCACTATTGTTAAAATTGAAAGTCCATACCTTATTGGTCTTTATGGTCTTCCTATCTAATACAAAACAAGCAGGCAGATGCTCAGGAAATATTGTTGAACTAGGAGACAGGGGAGTTTGCTTATATAGTTGCACAGAAAACAGGA
This sequence comes from Spilogale gracilis, assembly GCA_004023965.1. NCBI lineage: Eukaryota > Metazoa > Chordata > Mammalia > Carnivora > Mephitidae > Spilogale > Spilogale gracilis. Next base: position 104,226 of record PITA01003261.1, read on the forward strand.
ACCATAGAATCCTGACCTTCAGTCTGAAATACACATTTGATGAATCTGCCTCAATTTTTCATTAGGCTTACTAGAGTGATTTCTATAAAAAGCTAACAAACAAACAAAATCCCCTATATTGTGTTTAAGCATAGTTATAAAAATGAGGTTCCTGCCATTCCCCAGTGATGGCCTGGAGCCATTGTTATATTCATCAGGGATTGATCATTATTGCTCTGCCCACAATATTCCTGCAAAAAGTAAAAACATCATTTTTCACTAGTCAGACTAATAAAAATGCTCAAGCTACAGCCTTTAAAAATATATGTATTTTTAAGTCCTGGATATCACCGAAGCAGAATGCAATTAAAATAGCTGTTCATCTTACCAGACCTATTTTATAAAGTAAAAATAATGATGCAATTTAAAGTACAATTTTAAGTCTCATTACAAAAAAAAAACAAAAGAAAAAAAAAAGAAAAGAGTGGTAGTTCAATTCTCCAAGGCAGAAACACTTTTTTAATATAAAATTTAAAATTTCAACCAATATGTAAAAGTGTCCCACATCATGACAAAATAACTTTTTGAAATGGCTCTTGGTAATTTTACATAGTCTCTCCTTATAACTAAACTTATCCTTATTCTCTATCCCCCAGATCTGCCTGCAGTGTTCTTAAAGCAGCTGGTGAACTGGGTCTGCATCTCTGACCTTTGTATCTCACTTGTAAGACTTCCTTATTAAGGGCATTTGTACGATCAAAGCTTTGTCATATTTAGGCTGTTTTAGATCCGTTCTGCTCAAGAGGAATATAATGGCAGTCATATACCTAATTTTAAATTTTCTTAAAGTCACATTTAAAAAGTAAAAAAAAACAAAGAGAAAAAAGTACCAAATTAATTTGAATACATTTTATCCTAATATACCTAAAATATTTTATGTCAACATGTAATTAAGATATCAGTGAAATACATTACATTCTTTTTTCACGCAGTCTTCAAAATCCAGTGTCCTTT
>PITA01003261.1:105318-142950 GCA_004023965.1 Spilogale gracilis
CACACACACACACACACACACACACACACACACACACGCGCGCGCGCACACCACTGCTACTCTTCAATTCTCCCAGGAATGGTGGAGAGGTTTAAAAGTATTATAAAATCCATGGAATTCTCTCAGTTCAAGATACCATGAGGCATCAACAAATGTTTTTTGAATGTCTACTACATGCATGGCCTTGTGCAGATAGCAAGCAATAGCAAGAAGAGGAGTTACTAAGATGCTTTTAGATGGCCCACTGGGAGACAGAAAGTTTTGCTAGATCCTTGGTAAGAAAATAGATGGTAACATTCAGAGCTTATGGATCTAAAAATAGGAACTGTATATTCATTGGGAAATGGGGAATTCCAGGTAGTGAGAAGGCTGATCTAATATTTTGACACAATACTTACTTTCGGGTGTGTGTGGCACTACCTACCAAATGAGCTGCTGGATCCTACTGACATTCATTTTTATATGAGCATGGTGGGACCCTAGTTTACCTATTGACAAATGAAGAAACTAGGATTCAAAGAACTTCAGTGACTTACTCAAGGGAGGGAATAAGTGGGATGAGTACCTTGGGGACCTTGTTTCTGCTTTTTTTTTTTTTTTAATGTAGCATTTTTGTGAACCACATATGAAATATCTATCGATGGGTAAAGACTTAAGAATTTAATGAAATTTAATTAGCCAATAAATGTAAGAAACCATGGCTTGTTTCATCTTTCATTTCTCCAATATCTACCCTTAAGTGAATCTTCACTGGCGCCCGTCTCCCATTGAAAGCGTCCTCTCCTTTGGCAGGCGTTTCCATTAACCCCTTCCCCATTAAAGAGGTGCTGGCAACATTTGTTCCGGGCATTCATGCGTGCAGACTCCCTACATGTCACGTAATAGTGGCCCTCCCACTGGCTGGAGGGCAGGTGCTGAAACAAGCCTCTTCTTTCCACAGCCATCCTCACAGTGCTCCTTGCACCACAAAGTTCAGTCCCGGAGTGGTTTGACTGACACTGATTAGGAGTCTGAGGAAATGAGACTTTCACTCTCCAGTGACCTTCCAGTGGACTCAGCATGAACTCCCCTGCTCACTGCTAGTCGATTTACAGCCCCAATATACTTGTATTCAGTTACTAGAAGGGTGCCTCATGGAACTTGCTGCTTCTTCTATTCTCAGAGCAGCAGCAACACACATTATCACACTTGACTTCAGCTTCAGACTCACCCACACTTCTCCAACTTTCCTGTCGTTTTTGTCTTTGCCATGAAAATCCTATTTCAGCCTCAAATACAGCCCTATAATAGGGTTTTTAACATAGATCCTAGACAGGTGTATCAAAAGGGAGATGCCCTAAAAACACAGCACCTATATTTCAACTCTGTCTTTGGTTATCCTTATATTATTTTGTATAAATATGAACTGGCTTGTAGCTAACTAGATGACCACACACAACGGCAGCTACTCAACAGATCGACATTAACGTGAAGACATATCTCTAGTGGTCTGACAATGAGTTCTGCCCTTGGCCTTGACCTGTTCAGCATCCTCATCACTCAATCATTTGCAGATTGAATTGTCCTTTGAAGTGTGTTTCAAAAGGTCATAGCCCCAGAGAACCACCATTGCTTGGAGTTGTATAGTGGCAGTTATGAGCAGAAATGACACCAGAAGCACAGATTCTGAATCAGAAAATGGAAATTTGGGTGATGACTACCTGAATGAGACTAGTCCCTGTTGAGAACATCAGTTCAGACCTGAGGAAGTCAACTGGCCAGCAGGCAGAAGTGCCTGGATATTCTTGAGATAGACAATACCAAATCCTCTCGTGTGCATGCCCTGAGCTAGCTTCTTCCCTACTTTCCATGTTTTAGTCAATGGCATTGTTTATATGGCACGCAAACTGGACACCTGAGAGTCACCCTAATTTCCTTCTCTCTCTCTTTCCCTACATTCAACTGACCAACTGTCCTGGTGATCTGAACTTCCCAATATCTTACTAATCTATTTTCTACTACAAACAAGGAGAAATGGGACAAGAAGTGAAGTTGGAAAAGGCTTTGCATATGATTGTGATAACTTACCCAAATGGATTCAGAAATGCTGCATTATAGAATGTTGTCTCTACAGAGACCGCTGGGAGAGCCAGCCTTTGCAAACACATTAGGGTTCTGTAATAATATACGTAAAAAAACAGAGACTTGAGGAACAACTAAAAATCTAACATGTATTTCTATTGCCTCAGAGATTTGTAAAAATGTTTGTAAACAGGAAATTATATAAGGGATTTTGAACCCTCAACCCAATTAAAGGTTAGTGTGAGTTCTTGCATCTCAGAGGTGATGGCGTTTGGGAGTTCCTATCACAGAAAGGAACACCAAATGGAGCTTTTTCTTTCTGGTTATTATTCACTTGTTGAGTTCCAGTGCAACACTTGGGGGCTGAGGAGACTGCACAACAATGCAGATATCCCTTGAGACTAACAACATTTGAACTGTGTAGATTTTATAACAACTCAAACACCCAAGTAACAGGTGAAAAGAATGGCCTGAAGACACGTCATTAGAAGAGATTTGGAGCCACAGACAGTAGAAGAGGCTTTGGGGCCTCCCCTAAACCAAGGTTTCTGAGGTCCTCACTCATGTAAGACACTGACCTGGTGGCTTTGGATAGGCACCAGCCATGCTCTCTGCCATACAATGGGCAGTGGAGGCTGAGGGACAGGTAGCAGAATCTTGGCAGAGGCTTTGCTTCCGTCTTTGCAAAGAGTCACCCAAGGCTTAGGTCAGACCTTACATATGTGAAAGACAAATGAACTTGACACACATCCACTTTCCCTTCACACAGATAGGTATACAATGGGAAGAGAGCCAGTCCATACTCCACTGAAGAGTTTACTTCTAGAAGGAAGTAGAGATCCTGGTCTCTAGAGGTCAGAGAAATTAAGCAATTACAAGACTTTATTTTACTTTTGGGAAGTGCCTCCAAAGAACTGGAATTACAGCTGATTCCTGGATGCCTTGTAGAACACAGCTCGCAGTTCTGCCCACCAGGAAATTTTGGACACTAGGATTCAACAGTTCTACTGGAATCAGAAACCAGGGTTCCCTACAGCCTGTATGCCACATCATGAAGCAGCTTCCACGGAAGAGCTGGCAGAACAGGCCCCAAACCAGGAAGGCCCAGCTGGAGTTTCAACATTCACACCGCTGGCAGTCTTTGACCTCCTCTCAAAATAATACTTCACAATATCTGAAATAAAATGCTTAGGATTGGCAAGAAAGCCTAGTATTTTTAAATTTTTGTTTTATCCATGAACACTATGGGAGCTTCAAAATACTAAGAAGGTTTGTGGCAATAAAAGACCTAGATAGACTGAGGTCTCCCTGGATGCAGCCAGAAGCAGGCTTAGGACTCATCTACACCTGAGGTAACCATAGATGACCCTGTCATATGAGGGTTAGGGAAGGAATCCATTCAGCTACCTATGCTTTCTGTTTGAAGGTCACCAAGACTATGGGAGGGAAGACAATGCATCTGTATATAGGCGGTTTAGTCCTTTTATGAGTAGAATCCTAACTGTAAGAATTTCAGCTGACCACTGGAGGACGACTTGGCTAACTGGTGGGAGGGTAGAGGAGGGGGGACAACCAGATCTAACTCCTACTCCTAACGCAGGGTCTCACCACATCTATGCCACAAAAACGGGGGTGGGTAGTTTTGGCAACTTTGGGAAAACAAGCCTCCATGTCTCATCCTGAGTATCAAGTTAAATGCTTAGAACAAGTCATGAGACAGGAGGTCCAGCCACCCCCCCCCCCTAAACCCAGTTTATCCCTGTTTGGATGGATGCTGATGATGGATGAACCCCCATGTAGGAGCCAGTAACCAAGAGTACCACTCATCTTTAGTGTTGTGCACAGGACTGTATCAAATTATCTATTACTTTGTTCATACTGTAATTGGGTCCTTTGTTTTTCTTTCTTGGGAACTGTGGTCTCATAATTGCTTAAAAAACAAAAATTGCTTTTCAAAATATCCACTGACTCTCTGTTATTTTTTGTTTGTTTGTTTTAAATTTCATATATTTTCAAAAGTGGTATTAAAGTCACTCAAAGCAAATAGGACTCATAAAAACCTTCCTTTATTTTAAGAGAGGTAATTTCATCTCCCTAAAATAAAAGTCACTTCCTTTACACAAAGCCCAACACACACAGGTTTTCCTGAACTCAGGCTTTGTTATGTGTTGGAATACTCTAAAGGAGCAGTCATCTTCAAAGCCATAAACAAACTCACTGAATGCAGAGGATAAGGTTTTTGTTATTCTTTTTTTCCTGTGGATTTGGCTATTGAATTGCAATGACCACTGCTTTTGTTTTTTGTTTTTTGGTGTTTTTTTTTGTTTGTTTGTTTTTGTTTTTAGTGTAATCTATGTTGCTTCCCACCACTGCTCATTTTTATCATCTCTTTTCATTGATAGGAGCTTCCAATGTCACTGCTTTGGCCCTTTCCTTGATTCTCCTACAGTGAAGCATGGTGATTTCTCACAGTACCTGGTCAGAGACTTGGAATGAGGAGCTATTATAGCTTCAATTGGAAACTGTGGAAAAATCAGAAGTCATTCTCAGATAGTTAACGGCATTTGGTCTGAGATTAAACTGCATGAAATGGAACATTTGGGTCATTGGATAGATGTGGCAAATAGCAAAATATAATAAACAGACTCCAGTCTTCCCATCTAAGACTTTCCAAAACAAAAGAAATGCTTTCCATGGCTGGCGCAGACACCCAGATAGGTTTTTTATTTCAAAATATCCTGATTAATCTTTCAAGTGCCCAGAGCTTGGGGATGCCCCAAAATATTAATGCTCACTGAACTTCTGTAAACTTGCATCTTTGTTAGAGGCGATATAATCTATACATTACAGATTCATCTACCCGTAACCCACCAAATTGTTTAGTGGAAGCTGTTCAGGACCCCTAAAGCTCTGCACTATTTTAGTGAGCCATTTAAAGCTTCTGTTTCCCTGTGCAAACAGAATGTGTGTGACTATAGAAGACTCTTTTAAATGCCAGCTAATCTGGGTCTTGGTATAGATGCAAAGACAGCACAGGTCAAGTCATAGGCTTATTCTTTCATTATGTTTCTATATAACTCCATACCTGAAAAGAAGCAATGAGACACCATACCCTACTAAGTTGTAGTAAGTGACATGAACTTTGCTTTCAGGACCCAGCTTGAATGGAGTCTTTGGATTTGCCCCTCAGTGAGGGAGTTTGAATACATGGGACTTTCTGATGCTCAGTTTCCATATCCCATCCCACCCTTGTCAGGTCAGAGTTTCCTTTGATATAATGCCTGTTCCCAACCAACAATCAGTTATAAAAGATTCCTTTTGCTCCATCAGGAAATTTCTTAGGATGACCTCTTACTCCTACCAATACTTTTTACTATAACTGGTCAGGCCCACAGAAAACCCAAGAATTTGGGGCACCTGGGGGGCTTGGCTCAGGTCATGATCCCGAGGTCCTGGAATCAAGTCCCGCATCTGGTTCCCTGCTTGGCGGGAAGACTGCTTCTCCTCCCACTCCCCCTGCTTGTATCCCCTCTCTCACAGTCTCTCTCTGTGTGAAAGAAAGAAAAAAGAAAGAAAGAAAGAAAGAAAGAAGGAAGGAAGGAAGGAAGGAAGGAAGGAAGAAAGAAAGAAAGAAAGAAAGAAAGAAAGAAAGAAAGAGAAAAGAGAGAGAGAGAAGGAAGGAAGAAAGGAAGGAAGGAAGGAAGGAAAATCTAAGAATTCCTGCTCCCCCAGCCACAACCAAAATAAGTGGCATTTTAAGTATGGCTCTTGAGGACAAGTCCTGACTTGTATGACCATATGCTGTATACTCTCTGGAGAGACCAGCTGCACATCAGCGCTGGGACCAAAAACAGGTGTATGGGTCTTGCATAGGTCTGGTGATGAAGAGACACTGGCCTTATCTCGGCAGACACTCCTCGCACCCCCACCGTATTCCGCAGTGAAAAAGATAAGTCTTGGATTCTCTTTATTCCTAGCAGGGACAAGGAAGAAAGAGACAAGGGGAAAATGTTGTGAAAATGACCTTCATTGCGTGCCTGGGTGGCTCAGTGGCTTAAAGCCTCTGCCTTCGGCTCAGGTCATGATCTCAGGGTCCTGGGATCAAGGACTGCGTCTGGCTCTCTGCTCAGTGGGGAGCCTGCTTCCTCTTCTCTCTCTGCCTACTTGTGATCTCTCTCTGTGTCAAATATATAAATAAAATCTTTTAAAAAAAGGAAAAAAAAATGACCTTTATTAACCACTTTTCCGTGAAGTTTTTGTTTGTTTGTTTTGTTGTGTTGTGTTTGTTCAGCTATTTTTCCTAAATCTTTTTGAGGACCAAACAGCTACACCCACTTGGCTGCATTCCAGTCTCCTAGTGGTTCTCGAGGTCTGAAGTCACTTTATTTTGACAAATAATAAGTAACATCTTTTTGCCAGAGCAGAGTTGCTTGTGTATCCTAGAATACCTCCCAGGGAGGAAAGGCTCTAAAATGATCACCATGACCCAGATTACAGAAGGAAAACAGAGAAGGGAAAGTATAGTTTCCCACTGAAGAGTAGCCATGTCTCCCTGGGGCAGAGTGAAGAGCTCCAGAGGGAATACTGGGTATTTAAGGAGATGGAGGATGATATGTACAGAAGACTGATGTAGCTGAGCTGTACCTTCTGGTAATTCTGATGGGCCCAGTAAGGCTGTGTTGGAAGAAACCCACGCAGACTGCAAAACCCTTGTGTGCTATTCCTGTCTTCCCTTTCTGGACCTAGAACTATCCAGAGTCTTCTAACCCAGCTCCATCTTCTGGATGTGCCCTCTCTTCAGTCCCAGCTCCCACAATTGCCTCATGTTCATTGGCAAGAGCAGGATAAGAGTACCTACTACACTGTGCCCACTGAGCGACTTACGGGATATAGCAAAACGGACATGTAAGTGAGAGTAATATGTCTGGACTGAATCCTTGCTCCATCACACACCAGCTGTGACATCAGGCAGTTCTTTAACTACAAGGGGGAAATTCCCTTTTCCTTCTCTGTAAAGTGTAGTGACAGTAATACCTACCTCACTGGGCTATGGTAAGGATTAAAGGAGTTATCACTAATGCTTAAAAGAGTTTCTTGCACATTTTAAAGCCTCTATAAATGTGAGCCAGCATCATAATTTGTATTAAATGATTATGGTATAATATGTGATATCTCTCAAGAGAATTTAAAACCATTTCAATTCTTGAACCCAAAAGTACTGGATTTTAATGGTGGAATTCCAAATACCTTCAGAGGCCTAGGGGGCTGGGAGACTGAAGGCCTTTTTGTGGTTAGCCAATTATAAACCATTCTGACAGTGTTAATTTTACTAATGGATCTGGTGTCTAAGACTGATTTATTTTTTAAGCCATTGTTAAAGACAGTGTCTAGTTTTGAATGTGACTCAAGAATGTGGGGGCTTGGAAAGCATAGCCTCATCCCAGCTTAGAGCAGCACCAGCCTCAAAACAGATGCATTGAGGCATGTTAGGGAAGGCAGGCTCCACATCTCAGGAAAGGGCACTAGCTCATTCTCATGCAAGGAAGTTCTTTTACCATTATTAATGAATATTTTTAATCCTGAAAATATCACTCAGACTTAGTCACACATGATTGCACTCATTTTGTTTCAAAATTTAAAGAAATAATTTTGACTGAGGTTAAATCCTTGCTTCTTGATTTTTTTTTTTCTGAAACAAGGAAAGTGTAGTATTTTTCATAGAGAAGACTATCAAACTTTGCACCCAGTATCTTAAAAATAGTCACAGATAAATGCCAGTCAGTGTCCCAGTTTTAGTCCATACATACATACCAATCCCCTAAAATGTCTTAATTCCTGCCTTCATTCATTTCTTTATTCATTCACTGATTCTCAGTACACTTTTGGCTTAGTAAGGACACTGAAAGAGGCAAGCATTACCAGTCAGAAAAGGAAAACCTCATAGAAATACTTAAAATCTAAATAATTCTAAATTTTAATAGAAAGAAGGTCATTATAAAGGCAATATCCAGATGGATTATAACTATTTTGACAGAGAGCCAAGAACCTAGAAGGAAAAAGAAAAACACACTGAACTTAGAATAATTAAAACTTTTTTGTGGTCAAAGACAACACAAATGACAGCAAAACAAAAATAACAGATTAGGAAAAATGCAGATGACAAACAGGTTAATATTGTAAATGTTCATGGAGTTTTTATAAACTATAAGAGAAAAAATCTATTCAAATGACTGCTCTAATGTTATTTTCAAAATATTTTCATCTACATGATAAGATGGTTCTGTTATTTCCAGCCATTGGCCAGGCCAGAGTGTTTGCGATGACAAAGTTAGCATGAGGCATATGGTGGGGGAAAGAAAACATGATCGCTCTAGGTGCTCAAGAGCTATATCCATTGGTTTGTTTTCAAAGTGACTGAATAATGCACTTTGAGGAAAATACTTCTTTTTTTTTTTTAAGATTTTATTTATTTCACAGAGAGAGATCACAAGTAGGCAGAGAGGCAGGCAGAGAGAGAGGAGGAAACAGGTTCCCTGCTGAGCAGAGAGCCCGATGCCGGCCTCCATCCCAGGACCCTGAGATCATGACCTGAGCCAAAGGCAGAGGTTTTAGCACACTGAGCCACCCCAGGTGCCCAAGGAGGAAAATATTTCTTTTTTTTTTTTTTCCTAAATTTTATTTATTTATTTGACAGAGAGATCACAAGTACACAGAGAGGCAGGCAGAGAGAGAGGAGGAAGCAGGCTCCCTGCCGAGCAGAGAGCCCCATGCAGGCCTAGATCCCAGGACCCTGAGATCATGACTTGAGCTGAAGGCAGAGTAAGCTTTAACCCACTAAACCACCCAGGCGCCCAAAAATATTTCTTATTTAACCTCCAAAAAATCAGAAATTTCATCCATTGGGATTGTTTGTGATTTTTTACATAGACACTGTATCATTGCCCAACCCAGCACCAAGTCAGGCTGAGGGGAAAATGGGAAGGTGCCTGCCTGCATGTCACATAAACTCCCTAATGAGAAAATTCTCTTCGGGGCGCCTGGGTGGCTCAGTTGGTTAAGCAACTGCCTTCGGCTCAGGTCATGATCCCGGAGATCCGGGATCGAGTCCCACATCGGGCTCCCTGCTCGGCGGGAAGCCTGCTCCTCCCTCTCTCCCTCCCTCTGCTTGTGTTCCCTCTCTGGCTATGTTTCTCTCTGTGAAATAAATAAAATCTTTAAAAAAAAAAAAAAAAAAAAAAAAAAAAAAGAAAATTCTCCTCTTTCTAAAGTATAAAATTTTACTCCTTCTGTATGCATAAAATATGAAATAGAAATGTATTTGTTTTACTAGGTTCACTTTATATTTTTTTTAATGATATAATTATTTATTTTAGATAAAAAGAAAGAGAGAGAGAGAGCATGAGCGAGAGGAGGGGCAGAGGGAAGGGAGAGAATCTGAAGCAGACTCCCCACTGAGCTTGGAGCCTGATGTGGGGCTTGATCCCACAAGCCTGAGCTGAAATCAACAGTCAGATGCTTAACTGACTGAGACATCTGAGTGCCCTACTGGGCTCACTTTTGAAATCATTACCCTTGGATGCTTATGTAGGGCACCCATAAGACACTCCAAATACAGCAGGAAATCATCTGGTCATCTGTTTAGTCAATATCAGTGAGGAACGTAGTACATTGCTGGACCTCACTTTGAAGCCGGTCATACTTTGGATGCTGCCCAGGCCTGCCAGGGTGAAGTGTCATGGAGGGAACCTTCCTACAGGCCAATAGGATTTAGCATCAGTTAATTGAAAGGGAGAAATGCTAGCATATAAGAAGAGTATTAAAAATGAGATATAAGAGAGGCAAAGGCAAACTGCACAACTTTGTTCTATGCTATAAGACTTGCCCTTCCCCAAATCTGACTTTTCTTACCCCTATCACAAAGTTCTAACAGCTCTCTGAGGAACGGTGACTTATGGCTAAGGAGAAAATAACTGTCAATGCCGTCTGGATTTTGGAAAACATAAAAATTCTCCTTGTATTTGTGTAGTCATCATTTTCCAATTTCCTCTGATCCAAGTTATTTATGAGCTTTTTAGTGTGGCCGGCACGGGGCTGAGTACAGCCCTTAGAAAAATGTGGTTATAGACCTTGATGCCTGCTGGTTAAAAATACACGGGACTCTTATAAATACACAGACACTGCTTCTGGTCACTCACAGAGCTGTTATCCAGACATGCCCCTGCCTTACCTTGAGGATGTTGTTCTCAGATTACAGACTTGACTGTCCTTTTTCTGACTGTGTAGAAAATACAAGAAAAAGGCACAAAGAAAATAAAATGTAGGAGACCAATCATTAGCCTCACAGAGTTCATGACAGGCAAAGAAAAAACAGTGTTTGTGAAGAGTGAAAGGTGAGGCTGGGAAGGCCAAGGTAGGGGAGGAGTTGGGCCAGAGATGTAGAGAATGAAGCAGAATGGGCAGCGCTGATAATACAATGGATGAAGATATAAATGCATCTGGAGGGGGGAGAGTGAGTCAATAACAGCAGATGTGGCTACATGGGAAACCCTGCCACTTCCCATCCTACTCTCTAGAATGTATTTGAGTTTTTTCTCCATTTTATACTCACAATCATTTTGGAGAGAGTCAATCTTAAGGTGAACTGATGGAAAACTGGTGTTCATTAGGATTGTGGAGATTAAGGTTTTAGCATTTATAGGAAGGGTAGCACCAGGACTCACCTTATTTGTGCATGTGAGAGTCTATATATGCAGATGGGGTTTCAGAATACTGACCTTTACCCAGCATAGCCCAGAGCTACTCAGGCTGGGTCATGATTTTCAGCAAACATTGCCTAAGCGGAACTCCCCTTAAAAAGGGCAATTTTTTGTCTATAAAAGAATAGAATTTACAAGGGAGTAAATTATATTTGGGGAAAGAGAAGGCAATAGAAGTTCTTAATTAAGTTCTCAGTAAATTTTGGATATTGTACTGAACACTGAGGATGAGCTGCCAGGATCATCAAGCAGACATAAGACCTGCCCTCAAGTGGCATATACTTTAATGGGAGAGACAATTGATGAACGTTAATGACAAATGCTATAAAGAAATCACAGCAGGGTGAGCAGATAAGGACTGTTGAGGATGGTGGGGAACGTCTCCTCAGAATAGTTGACTTTTGAGCAGCGAGCTGAGTAAAATGGAGAACACAAACTTAATAGTATTCAAAAGAGCCCTGCAAACAGGACTTCAATCCCCATCCAAGTTCAGAACCAATTAGAAGAGGTACAGTGTATGAGTCAGCAATCTGGCAGGAAGGGCATGGCACTCTTAAATGGGAAAATGAAAGCTAGTTTAATGAAGGGGCTACTAACACATGTGGAGTGGATGAAAGACAAGCAGCAATGCACTGACCACCACAGGACCAGCAACAGCAGGAAGCCACACCACCCTTGGGTCTGTAGGGTCTGGGGCAGGGGAGCAGTGATTAGAAGTGGGCAAGAGAGAGGACTGTTGGATAGGGGCTGTGGTCTTCAATATAAGGATGCCAATATGGAGAACTGGTAGTCCAGCAGGAAGCAGGGAAAAGGGGAACAAATAACCATCTTCTCCTGTCTCCTATCCTTTGATCTGAGGCTGGTGCTTCCCACAGGTCTAACCCAACTGGAAACCCTTATGCAAGGGAGACCTAGGCAGAGAACAACGATGAAGTTTAAGAATAGGCAAGAAGACAAATGGAAGATATCCGTGGAGCAAAGCATGTAGCATGCAAAATGCCACCTCTGGTACTGATAAAGGTGATATTAAAGAATGTGTCACCGGAGGGATGTGAGTTTCAATGGAGAGAAGAAAAGAGAATCTAGGATCACTGGGAAGAAGGGAACTAGTGCTCAAAGGGAGCAATAAGATGGAGTACAGAAAGAATAGAAAGAGAAACCAAAAGCACACGTCATTTTCTCTCGCTCACAATGTTTTCTAGAGCTGGCTGGCTGAGGTGAGGGGAGGGTGGATAGAGACCATGACACTATAAGCTGTGTTATTTGCAGCTGCTTCTGAAGCTTTGGGTTTTATCTCTGATGGACAGCATGCTGTCATGTTTTGCGATTGTAATAATAGCAACAGAGATAAGCACTTCTGAAAGAGATCACTGTGGAGATGAAGAGATCAGCTGGTTTTATAGCACCCTTCCCAGTTACAACTTTTATGTTAACTGCTTTTCCTAATGCAAAATTCCCTTTATGTAAAACATTGAGATATACAAATTAAAAAAAAATGTTCTTACTTGGACTTTGATTAAAGTAATGAATATGTTTAAATCTATTTCCACTGGTTAAAACAATTAAATTTTAAAAAGAAACTTAGTTACCTCAAATTAAATGACTCTCTCTAATTGAAGCATATGGGCACAATTCAACTTAGCCCCATAGCAATGACCTCAAACACAACTCTAATCCTTTCTCCTATTGCCTTACATAAAAATGTTGTCATCTAAGTAGTAACATAAATGGACCTACCTAGGAAGCACATGTGTTTAGTGAATGAAGACTGATTCATATAACCCAGGCAGGCCCCAGACTCTCCCTTTGTCGGTTGGGATATTAACTCAGTCCTTCACATCTATCAAATACTCACTGTGTCTCTGGAGAAGAAAGTAAAACGTAAGAGTTTAACCCTAAGTGACTCAATTAATAGCAACCAGGGACAAGAACTTGGAGGCTTTATGTCTTAGACTCTCATTCTTCTCATTACGTGAGACCGCTTCAGACTTCCACAATTCACTTCTATTCCTGAATAGATTCAGGGAGTACAAGCATTTGTCCACAGGGGCCAGTCGGGCGCTACAAATGTGTCTCTCAAAGGGTAGGTAAAAGGTAGGGAATGGTGTGGCCTGTGCCAATCATTTTAGTAAGTACATTCGGTCACAAATACAAAAGAAATTTTAAAGAAACCACTTTGTTGGTCAAAGCATGTTTGTGGGCTGGATTCAGTCTGGGATCTGCCAATTTGTACACCTTGAAGAACACATTCTAGCATGATTCTAAGTGAAAGCTTTATCTTTTTCCTTCCTGTCTTCTTCTGTTCATTCTCTCATTTATTTAAATGTTTCTCACTACTAAATTTTTTGTTGATGTTAGTAACTTCTAAGGGTAATTCATTTTCAAAATGTGCTCCTACATACAGAAAGAGAAAAAAAACTGATTACAAGTATTTACATGGGGTTCCAGTGTCCTTGAAGTTCTTGAAGTTCTTGAAGTACTATAAACTTCTTAAAGTTTACAGTAAATCTGACTATATAGGAGGGTGGAGCCCAGAGGAAAATGTGTTACTTAGTGTCCTTCCTGGAGCATAAAGTTCACCAAAAAGCCAATAGTGGGGCCAAGGGCCAAATACACAGGTGGATGCGTTAAACAAGAAGTAGCAGCAACCTCAGGAAGAGAACCAAGCCAAACCTTACAGACATGCTGGGACATAAATCCTAATGATTTCACACCTCTGTACTTAACCTATCTGCACTAGAGTACTATGCTTGGGGAAAAACAAAATAAAACAAAACACAGCTGAACTACATTATGAGGAAATTAATGTTTTCTGAATAATTAAATCTGTATACAACACTAACTATAGCCTACCTTTCTTGAAAGTTGAGGCCATTTTTTTATGTCTAATGGAGAGATCTACTAAAACATGGAAGAGTCCAGTGTTCCTTAGATATCTCCTGTCACAAGAATAAACTGAAGAAATGAGTAACTTGGGCATACAGCTGGTGTCTAAGGGATTGGTCTTTAAGTCGTACATAAACACACATATATGCCACACATACAACTATTCCTAATTCCTCTGAAAATATTTAATCTTTAATTTACAACAACTATAAATTAAAGTAGGGAATATGACAACTATTAATGCATGAAATTCCATCCTTGAACATTTTTAGGCAAAGCTGGTTTTTTGTTTGTTTGTTTGTTTTTTAAGATTTTATTTATTTACCTGACAGAGAGAGACACAGTGAGAGAGGGAACACAAGAGGGGGTGTGAGGGAGGGTGAAGCAGGCCTCCCACCGAGCAGGGAGTCTGATGTGGGACTCGATCCCGGGTCTCCAGGATCATGACCTGGGCCAAAGGCAGTCGCCCAACCAACTGAGCCACCCGGGCGCCCCATAGGCAAAGTTTTTAATGTAAATGCCTGAAATGTCTCAAACCAACATCCATATTTTCAAATTTCAATGAATTCAAAATATTTATCATGTACTGTACATAATGTCCACTACAAAGATGAGAGCAATGGGTATCCCTCAGTTTTGTCTTCAAAACTTTCATAATTTAGGAAAAGAAACAGAAGAGAGAGAAATAAATCAAGAAATAGACTCTTAACTGTAGAGAACAAACTGATGGTTACCAAAGGGAGGTGGGTGAAATAGGCGATGGGGATTAAGATGTAAACTTGATGAGAAAAGTACCAGGTGATGTATAGAATTCTTGAATCACTATATTGTACAACTGAAACTAATATAATAACACTATATTAAGAGTGGAATTAGGAGCGCCTGGGTGGCTCAGTTGGTTAAGCCACTGCCTTCAGCTCAGGTCATGATCCCGGAGACCCAGGATGGAGCCCCGCATTGGGCTTCCTGCTCGGCGGGAAGCCTGCTTCTCTCTCTCTCACTCCCCCTGCTTGTATTCCCTGTCTGGCTGTGTTTCTCTCTGTCGAATAACAAAAATTAAAAAAAAAAAAAAGAGTGGAATTAAAATAAAAACTTAAAAAGCCCCCCTCAAAAAAGTTCACAATTTGGTTAAAGAAGACTTGAACATAACAAAATGATAAAATTTATGGGTTTAATTATTAAATGAACAGTATAAGGAAAATAATTATAGGCATTCTAAGATACCAAGAGTCTTATAGGCTAGGTCCTTCTTCATTTATTTGAGAAGAAGGTGTCAGATTCCCTTACTCCAGGCAGTGTGTTAGGCACTGTAGTGGAAGCAATAAGAAGAGATGCATTTAAAGTCTTCAAGAATGACAAGGATATATTTTGGTTCTTAAAAGATGGGTATCACTTGGTTAACTGGAAAGAGGAGGAAGAGGGCATTCCAAGTGAACAGAACCATGGAAGCAGATCGTACATGTGGAAATGAATAAAAGATGAACTTGGAAAATTGCTCGGATAGAGAATTCATTATTGAGATGATAAAGTTATATTTATAAGAAGTCAGAGTCATATTGCGAAGATATAAGATTTGATACCTCTCCCACTGAAATTTTACCACCATTTACCTTATTAGAGTCTTTTTAAAAATCTAATGCTCATTCACTTTGCTTTTATTTAGTGACCTAAACTGAAATATATATTATTAGTAAGGATTATCGATAATGATATATATTGATATATATATATGTGTATATATATATATGTGTGTGTGTGTATATATATATATATATATATATATATATAAAAGCAGATTTATCTTCTCAAAGAGTTTTCAGGGCATCATTCCATCTTGTCACCTAAATAAACCTTGGGAAGGTGGATAGTTTGTCTGGATTAGAGGGAAAAAAAAAAGAGAAAAAAAGGAATCACCTTTGTTTACACAGACATAGACCAAGTACAGATGGAAAAACTCTAAATCTAATACTCTACTTAGAGAGGAAAACAAAAATAACATAGACATGTGTGTCAAAAGAAGCCTATGCATTTATTACCACTGCTAATAAAAAAAAATATATTTCAGAGTTCAAACCAAAAACTTTCCTTTTGCATATTTTTTATTCCTTTTGCTTCATATGTAATTGTTATACACGGGAAAGTCAGAGTATTACTTTCATCTTAGCAACAGTCCAGCAGTAGGCGCAAGTGTACTGTTCACTCTGAAAACCTCCATCTCAATCCAACAGTCCCACATCATCGGTTGGTTACTATGTCTCCTTGGGTTGGTGTATGAGAGAAAGAGAAGTTTACCAATCAGAAAAATCTTTGATCCCTATAGTAGTTCTGCCTGGCCTACAATCTAGGACACTTCCCAAAACAATCCAACTAAGATGGTGAGAAGTGGGGATGGGAGGTAGTGTCCATATAATGACATAACTAGCCCTGTCTCAACTTGGTTACATGGCTGAGGTAGGGATTTACTGAGATGTGTGTGTAAAGTCACATTAGAATTTTCAGTTCAGAAAGAACAGTACTATAACTGGGACTACATACTCCTAGCTCTCTCCAAAGAAAGGAGAGGATTTTGATTTTTAAATAATATAATGTAATCAAAAGTGACATCATCATTCCTGTGGGGAAAATAAACTAGTTTTAAAGACACAAAGCGTCAAATTCTCCATATAATGGAGTTTTCTTATCCTTATTATTTTATTGAAAGGGACAACATAAAATCATACTAGTAGGTGACTATATTTTAATCAGATATGATGTATTCTCAGAAAAATCAATTTTTGCATCTCTGTAGAATAAAATCAGTCATTGCTGTTTCTGGTATAGAGATAGAACTGAAATTATAACACCTACCCTATGCTTATATATATGAGTATCAAGGATAAAGAGCCTGATATCCATGGATATAAGACCTAATCTTCCAAATCCCTCCATTAGCATTTGGCAAAAATTTGAGACCAAAAATACCAGAATCAAGGACCAGTTTCCTCCTCTTCTGTGAGAAGGTGTGGAATTTCCCAGGAGGAGACTGTATAGATTTAAGGAAAGGTCTATGTGCAAAAGAAAAAGAGAGGGAGAGACAAACTGAAAGTGGGAAAAGGACGGAGATAGATGTAGTCCAAAAAGAAATAATCCCACATGGATTTCTCCAATCAGATTGTCGCTTAGTAGACAGCCTTAGTAAGGCTGGATTTCCTGATTCCACCAGCACTATTGCCCAAGCTACCAATGAGTTCCTTCTGAGGCAGAAGAGCAGGGATATAGCACAATATCACTTACCTAAAGATAAATTATTATTTCTATTTTTATTAATAGCACTAAAAATGAAGTTGTAATTTGAGAGCAGTGATGGGAGAACTGATAGGAAACTGAGTCATGGTTCTTTTATGGATGACTTGGTAGGTCTGTATTCTTGTCTCATTGTCCAAAGATTCAAAATATGGACACATCCAGACAATATCAAGCTACCAGAAACAGATTATCAACTATTTTTACTGAAGAACAAAATGAAAAACAGAATTCTAAATTATATACTTTCAATAAAAGATGCAGATTTAATGGAATTAATAAATTAATTAATACATCTATTCATTCTCTTCTCCATGAAAATAAATATCATTGATATACTGAAATCCAGAAGACTCATGTTAAACAAAGTCAGAATGAAGAGATTTATGCGCACCGAAGCACTACAATATCAGACATACTATGGGTGATAGGAATAGTATAACTAACCCTGAGGGTGCTAGGCACTGGTCTAAGGTCTTTCTATGAATGACTCTTTCATCTTTGACAAACAGCCTATTTGGGGATTCAACTGTTACATTCATTTTACATACGAGTAAATGAGGTACAAAGAGATTAGCTCCCTTGCAGAATGACAGAATAAGCGAATGAACCTGAATCTATATGGTCTAACTACCTAAAAATTCTGTATGCACACCAGTCTCTCTACTAACTGCAAAACTTAGTCTCCACCTAAGAGAATGAAACCCGAAACTCCACATCTTAATGTATTCCCCAGGTGGTTCTTGCAGAGCCAACACAATGATGTGTGTGCATTAATGTCCACTGAACGTGGGCTCATCAGCCACTGCTATCCAGTACAACAGGAAACCTGGTTTCTGTGTTTTGCATTTGTTTGCCCATCACCTAACACAGGTAGGCCTTCGGTAAATATTTGCAACTTATGGAGTTAGTGAATCAGTAATGCCACTGATTAGGTCAGATCTTTAGGCAACTGGAGTTTGTCTGAAGCTATTCCCTGAAGCCTCAGGGGTTGGGAAATGAGTGTGGAAACTCCTTAATCACCCATATAATTTCCTGTGGAACACCATAGAGAAAGATAACTTCCCATATTTTTTTCTTTTTCTTTTTCCTAATTTTACTCCAAATGTTCTGGAACGATCTTATTGTCACCTAATCACTCAGCACAAGAAAGCCTCAGAGCTCTCATGATTGTTTTGTTTTGTTTTTCTTTAGACTGTAATATGCTTATTGACTTGTAGACTAGCTAGATTTCCATAGGTAATCTTTTGCAAGAGTTGCATTTGCATGTCATCCACATAGGGATCCATTTAGAATCATCGTGAATCGATTTGCTAAGAGTTTACATTTTTCAGACTTTGGAATTATATCCTAGAAAAACAGAAAACATATTCTCTCCCGCTGTATGAAATATGCAGGAGACTACTTTGGGCTAGCACAGATGCTGAAAAGCAAATTCTCAGCTGGTCGGTCTCACTCAGAAGGTGTGCTACACTAGTAACTGTGTATGGGGGAGCATTGCCGACTCACAATATAACAAGTTAAATTGCGTGTTGTATTAGCATTATTCTTAATGCTAATGTAATGTCTATCCACGAAGGCAGCATTGTTAGATTGTTAGTACTGTAGATTGTAATGACAAAAGGAATTAGATGGGTTTTCTATGTTAAATCAATCATTAAGCAGTGCTATAATTATTTGCTGTTGGGAACGCTCTTTTTTCTATTGTAAAATTGACACAGTCTATGAACGTAATTGCTGTGTTTTCATCCTAGGGCTCTTTAAGATTAGAGTCTGGGAGGAAGATGTGGCACTTCTAATCCTTCTGACATTTCAGAGGGACTATCCTGGCAGGAATAATATCACATCACCGTGTAATTAATCAGTGCATTTTTCTGTGGTCTGTGAAGCCTGTGTTTCCCTCTGCATTTGAGAGACAGAGAGGTGGCATGTATGAACCTTCTGCGGCTTTAATTACAACGTGATGTTGGGCCCAATTATATTCTTGGGCAATCTGACCTTTTTGGGTTGCATATTCAGACCATTTCACTGATTCCAAAGTGGAAAATTTTAGGCATCAATGTATGTGGGTTTGAGATCATTGAATATCTGTTTCCCTCATTTCCCTATGAGTAAGAAAGTCTTACAGAGTAGAAACTGGTAATGATGACATCAAATTAAAAAGAAAAAACTTTATTAGCGGAAGGGCCTCCCTTCATTTTACAGAAAATAGGGCCAGCAGAGCAGGAATCAGTGGTAAGGTATAATCTCTCTCTCCTCTCTCTTCTCTCTATAGATAGATATATAGATAAGATAGAGGGATATATAGATATGTATCTACCTTTGTCTCTCTGTTTCTTTGAAATAAAGGTAAAGAACCTATGTACCTATGTTTGGAAGTAAGAGAAAATAATGTTTGGTCTGTGGCCAATTTACCTGAATAAGCCTTCCAGCAATATCATAGGATTAATAAGCACCTGAAAGAAGTGTACAGACCTCTGTGTGGTTTGGGCCTTACATAGAATTGTCATTAATATCAATGTCAACAAAAATGGGACAAGGACTTTTATTTATGAGGTAAGGGGGCGCCTGGGTGGCTCAGCTGGTTAGGCAACTGTCTTCGGCTCAGGTCATGAACCCGGAGACCCAGGATCGAGCCTCACATCAGGCTTCCTGTTCGGCGGGAAGCCTGCTTCTCCCTCTCTCACTCCCCCTGCTTGTGTTCCCTCTCTAGCTGTCAAAAAAATAAAAAATCTTAAAAAAAAAAATATGTATATATATATATATATATATATATTTATGAGGTAAGAGTAGATGTTGTAGGAGATACACAAGAGGAAGACAGAATTTCTCCTCCAAAGAAAATACACAGAAACACAGAGCTAGAGGAGAGAAGAAAGTGCTACAAACATGAATTCAGAGGGGAACAAAACAGCACGCATATGGGGTATTGAGAGATGGGTTCGTGGAAGGAGTGAGATTTTTATCTGAACCTTATTCTGCAGAAAATGAGGAACTGAAGAAGTTTTTAAGCAGAGGTAGACTATGTTAGAAGGAGTGATTTAGTGAGATTAACTTAGAGTTGCTGAGTCTGAGTACCAGGGGGTGGAAGGAGAATAAATAGAGATTTGTGGAAGGTTGCCTTCTTAGTAGGCTGGAGCTATATGGTATCCTTTGGATTATGCGACCAACTAAGTCTGAAATGATAAAAATTAGTATTGGTTGAGAACTGAGGGTGACCACTCCAAGCAGATGCAGAAAGCGCTCTGCATGCCTATGGTTAGAGAACTCTCCAAAGCCTAAAACCACACATGGCTTGCCTGTGGAAACTATCCATGAATGGTATATGAAAACATTGTGTGCTGACACTAGGGTCTCAGTTTACTGGAGAACATTTCTGTATTTTATTTTATTCCCACAATGCTATGAAGTGGTTAATATTAACTCCTTTTTCTTGATGGGTTAAGGAGAACCAATTGCTCAAGTTTAAGAAACCAAACTGAACCACATGGCCAGGACGGCACGCAAACCCAGGCCTTGGTTCAGATTCCAAAAATCATATTCTTCTCATTCACAATTCCTGATTTCCAAGTCAGGAAAGGTAAATTTATTAGGTCTCCACATGCAAATGTGAAACTTTTCTATGTTCGTTAGCTAATGAGATAGATTGGGAAGCAAAAACAGAGGCTTAATTGCAGTTCACAGGGTGAAAATGCGCCACGACTGCAAAAGGTGCCTGCCTGTGACAGGTGCTACTTAACGATTCATCATCTATTAAGGCAAGGCCGTGGAAAAATACAATAAGGCTGTGATTTTCAAGAATCATAATTCAATTTTTCAAGGAAACAGAATAGATAGCGTGGAGACTATGAGGAATTCAGAAAATATTTATGACTCTTTATTTGGTTGACATTTATTTATTTGGTTGTTTTTCACTTTGCTGTCCCCTCCCTTAACCTTCTCACAGTTGGGATTTTCAGCATAAATATATTCATGTGCCCATCAGAGGAACCCTGACTTGCATTCCCAAGACAGCCAGGTTTCATTGTCCCTGCATTGTGTCCATCTTTGGCTCTCTTTGCTTTCAGGGCCCTGCTTTCCCGCAGCTCCTATCTCAACCTATCAGTCTTCATACTTGCAATCAAAGCTCCACCCCACATGAGTCAGGCACCTCAGGACCCCCTGTTGCATGATCTTCAAGACAGAGCTATCATTACCGTAAGATCAACCTGAAAATTAGTACACAGAGCCCTAACCTGAACCCCCATATTACTCCTCAGTTCCAGTGAAGCCTTACTCTTCAGTGTCCTGGATCTGAAAATGGAATTCTTGATCCTAAGTGCCCAAGTCTGATTTCCTGTCTGATCTTAACACTTGGTCTAACCTTCTACTTTCACTTATGCCTAGGGATCTTATTCCAGTAAAGTGTTGTCCTCTTTATTTTTTTTCAAATCCTTTTTATGGGGACTGGAAAATTTCTCATAAAACTCCTCATTAGCACAATAGACAAGATATGCCCATGGGTATTCCCATCAAAGGGCTGCAAAAGGAAGGGATATTGACCTTGAAGCTCCCAGTTTTACCAAAAGGGCCACCAAGTGAAAAAAAAGTAAGGAATGGATATGTAAGTATTCCAACAATACCTTATACATGATTTTAAATTTTATGAAATAAAACCAGTGCACAATCTTACAAGTACAATTACAAGCAAAATAAAACCCACTAACTGCAACAGAATTGTTCCCTCTGGTGGGGGCAGAAAGAAGGGCGAGAACGGGTAGCAGTAGCAACAACCAGTCTATCAGTCAAGAGATACTTCTTGAGGCTCAGTGACCATAATGTGCCCTTTTGGGAGTAGTCTGGCTGACTGAAGCCTCTGACATCAGAAATAGCAGAAGGGGGAAAATGGATAGTGGTGGTTTATTATTGTATTTTCTTCTAAATTTCAATTTACCTTTCCATTCTAATTCACCATTTAAAGCAGGTAAATTCATTCTGCAAATATAATCAAGGGATGTTCATATTGCATTAATAGATTGCTTTAGTTTTGTACTTCTCACAACTTAATTATTTAGAGTCCAATTCCCTCATTCAACATTAGCATATTAAGGCAAAATCTAATTTGCAGTAAGCAGCTTGAGGCCACAGAACCACTGAAAAGAGTAAATGGAGGCAAGTGAATATGTTGACTTTTTTTTTTATCTCATCAATGCATCCAGTAGCTGATGGATATATTCTTCACTTGTACCTTTTAGTATTTTAGTTCAGTAAAATAATGTGTGTATCTTGGCAGGTTTGCTTGCATTTTAAGAATCTTTATTAGTTTACTTTCTGAAAAGAGTCCAAGTCTGTCATTGGGCTAAAAATAATCAAAAAGGGGGGAAAAAAAAGAAAGAACATCAGACAAGTGAAATCAGTGAGCAAAATTTGGTCCTATAAAAGACGACTGGTAACTGTTTAATTATTTACTTTTCTGGGCCATCAATTATCTACCAGCACTGAACATGTCCAACCCACCCATCACACCCTCAGTAACCAGACTGCTACATGGTCTACCTCAGAATGTATTCTAAGATTGTAATAGGGTATGTTAAATTAAGTAAAAGGTAAATTCACACAAATTTGAAGATATTTCTGTAGAATACTTACTAAGGGTCCAGTCATTTACCAGGCGCTATTGTTGATAATAATTAGAAGAGAAATGTCAAATTGTCCCTCCCCAAGTGTTCTTGGGGTTTAGATAAGCACAATCTTCCACACATTAAACAGTCATACAGCAACATGGTAGTGTTGAGTCAAGAATTGACTAGTGTCGTTTTACAAATTCTGGACTTGCTAGAAAACTTAGAGATAGAAGAGGTCAGGAATGGAGAGTTCATTTTCAACTGCTGGTAAATTAACAAAGCATGGAGAAGGCCATGACCTGGCTAGGCAAAAACATGTGATCGTTCTTGTAATTTGGATTTGGAGGGAGGGCTATGGAGAAGAGATCAGCCTGAAACTCTCTCAAACACTTTATGAAGTCATATGAGTTCGGCCATTAAAAAGATAACACACATATAATGATTGTCTCCTCTTAAAATGAGATATAAGCTCTAGTTTGAAGCTCCAGTGATGGGTAATTCAGTGGAAGCTGCCTTCGGCAATTTGCAAAGAACTGTCTGAGGATGCAGTGTTGCTGTTCCTTAATGATTATATTTATCTTTAAGGAGAAGAAATGAGTCATGGTCAAATTTCACAAGTTCATGCATTAGACTGACTGAATTATCCACTATGTCTAGTTTCTACCCTCCTCTAACTCAGTTTAATTGACAAAAAAATCCAGATTTGGAGTGACCTTAGAACAGATCATTAAGAGAAGGCTGGGAGAAAGACTTGAAAGCAGCTTTTATATTCCTATTACACGAAAGTTTATAATCAGCAAGTACTATGTTTAGATAAGCCTATTACATGTTTTAGAAAATAGCCCTGGTGGCTCTAGCAAATAGTTCACTGTGTTTGTGAAACACATCTCTATCTCAGCTTCGAAAGCATATGCTCTTTCATGGTCTTCACTGTGGAACACTGGAAACAGTAATAACTTTGGAAACAGAGAACCATTGCATTAAATCTCTACTCTCCTCTTTGTCGTTTATTATCTATGTAACCTTTGACATATCTCTTCTATCCTTTGCATTTCTGTATACTTATCTGTTATAGGGTTGCCATGTTTATTAAATGCTGTAGTATACTGAACGTTTAGCATAGTGCCTCAAATGGAGTAACCACTCAACCAATGTTAGTTACTATTCTCATTATTATTATTATTATTTAAAGATCTTATTTATTTATTTGACAGAGAAGGATCACAAATAGGCAGAGAGGCAGGCAGAGAAGAGGGGGAAGCAGTCTCCCCACTGAGCAGAGAGCCCGATGTGGGACTCAACCCCAGGACCCCGAGATCACAACCCAAGCCAAAAGCAGAGGCTTAACCCTCTGAGCCACCCAGGCACCCCTATTCTCATTATTATTAGTAATATTATTACTTCTGTCAGACACTTGCCATTACACTTCTCTTCTCTGAAGGACCTTATGTCCAATCCTCTTCAGTGAGACTTGGAAGAATCTTAATAATTTAATCAGCTTGTAGTAGTGCCAGTGACTTTGCCAGAAATTAATTTACCATTTGCCTCTGACCAATGAAGAAGTGAGGGGAGGTCTACAGGGGAAACTCTTTGAAAGGTTCTTTTACTCCTACAAAGGGACATGAAAGACAGTCCCTCTTCTTACATGCTGTGTTCCTGTATATGATACTTGGGACTGAGATAACCATGTGGGACAATGAAGGACACTAGGCAAAGTAAAAAGCAACACACAGAGAAAGAAACATGTAAAAGACAGAAGCTTGGGCTCCTGGGTGGCTCAGTGGGTTAAAGCATCTGCCTTTGGCTCAGGTCATGATCTCACGGTCCTGGGATCGAGGCCTGCATTGGGCTCTCTGCTCAGCAGGGAGCCGGCTTCCTCCTCTCTCTCTCTCTACCTGCCTCTCTACCTACTTGTGATCTCTCTCTGTCAAATAAATAAAAAAAAATCTTAAAAAAAAAAAAGACAGAAGCAACCTTCTTCATATGTCAACATAGAGCCACTGAATTAATCTATTAATGGAGCTGGGTACTTGCTATCATTGAGAAACTTAATTTTCTTTATTTTAAATGATGATTTAAAGCATATTTTCTGCTGCCTGCATCCTCGAGCATTCTAAATGATGCATTATTAATAAATTTGTTTTTCTCCTTACCCATTTCTTCCACATATAAACACACATACACATATAGACATACATAAAGACATAAACATGCACACACATGCATGGAAGAATAAGGCTGACATACAGGAAGGCCAGTCCAATGTCTAACCCTATTGAATGGTCAGCCTATTAAATAAAAATTCACTTTATTTTTTTTGGGTGTGATTGACTAATAGACTGCTATGATAAATGATCATGGGTTGTACAAAGATGAAATAGTCTTTTCTCTCAACTGACTTTAATCAAACACAGAGGATAAGTACATAAACAACTATCATCCATGGATGGATATAGTATCTATCATAGAAGAGGTATAAGGCTGAGAAAGGAGAGAGCACCAGAGGTAGGTCATGACCTTTGATAGTGGAAGGATCTATTTGTATTACAAGTAATATGCATTCACATTCTGCGTATTTGGCATTATAATTAGTAGTTTTAGTCTGATACAAATGGTGCCTCTTCTTAGGGACAAACACCAACATCTAATTCTTATTTGCCCTCTGATGTTCATCTTTTTTTCTCAGCCCATTTCATATATATGAAATCCAGAACAGACATACTGGCCCTTACCTCCAGACATTCTTCCTACATCTAATGGTTATGGTATGGACGGAGTTTTAAGATGCAAAACCTCTTATTTCCACTTTGAATGTTGAAAACCTTCTTTTTAAACTAAAAAGCTGAGAATTGACATTTTGTCCTTCATTGTTCTACTGTGACTTCCCATGCTTGAGGCAGAAAATACACATGGTCCTGGACAGTACAAGAAAGGAAAGAGGGGTAAGGAAAGTTTATGAGGAAAAAAAGAATTTCGTGGAATAAGAAACACATAGGAGGATGCAAAATACCATATCTTTCCTTTTTAAGATTTTTTTAAAATTATTTATTTGACAGAGAAAGACACAGCAAGAGAGAAGGAATACAAGCAGGGGGAGTAGAAGAGGGAGAAGCAGGCTTCCTATGGAGAAGGGAGCCCAACATAGGACTCGATCCCAGGACCTGGAGACCATGACCTGAGCCAAAGGCAGACACTTAACGACTGAGCCACCCAGGCACCCGCAAAATACCGTATCTTTATGCACAGGGAGGAGGCACAGGAAAATATGAGCTAGCAACAGAGCGGATATGTCCTGCAGGAACTATGTCAAGCAGATATTTAAATAAAGATGGGTAGAAAAGAAGACAAGAGTATATGCTTGGAAAAATGGTTGAAGGCATAGAAATAGGGTAAATTTCCTATGACCACCTGGGAAGAGTTAGTGGTGCAGACTCATTTTGGGCAACTTCTTTGAAAACAGTTTCCAAGTAATATATAAACTTGCTATCCCTTAATTTTATGCAACAATACATCCAGGTAAAAATACTGAGACATCAATATGGCAGTGATTCCTAGATTCTTCTAGGTACACAAAGATCCAGTAAAATAGATCATCCCAAAGCCCTAAGCAGAATGCCCTATTCAATCAAGTTGAATGAAAGGGAATGAATGATAGGATTGAAATGGTATAGAGAACATCTAAGCAAGTGGAGTCAAGGCTGAGGGACTTTGATTTCAACCAGTAACTGATCAGTCCATTAATGCATCAACATGTATGCACCATCTTTGTCAGATCCATCTCATCTCTTGTCTAAGCCAACTTTTTCATGATTTTTGCATGCAGTTGTTTTTTTTCCCTCAGCTTTCTTCACTTCAAGATAGAGACTCCCTAAGAACACATTCCAGTTCTCTCCCCCAGGCTGCCACGGCTCTTTAAGCAGACATTTGAAGAACTGTCAGAATCAAGGGACAGAGAGCTGAAAGAGCAGACAAGGAAAGCAGAAGGCAGTGCAAAAAAGTGGGAAGTGCTGCGGTAGCTGGCCATTGTGCCAATTTCATGCTTTCACACCTTTGAATGAGTGTTCAAAGTGTTTCATTTTGGAAGCCTCAGACAGTAGAGCACTGATTGCAATGGCTTCAGGCATTTCAGGGCACAGCTGGCCACTCGGCCACCCCTGTGTCCATGGCAGTTTTCTAAAAATAAGGGAAATAAAATATAGGTTATTTTCAGCTCTGATGGGTGAACCTCACTGTGAACAACTGCAGGATCAGTGTTGTTTTGTTTTCTTTTTCTTTTTTTTCCTTTTCTTTCCTTTTCTTTTTTCAAACATAGCCCAAGCCACATCAGCTTTGAACAATGTGATTCTTCTTTCCCATAGTATGGAAGAAACAGCAAGAAAGAAAGATGCCATTTTAGACAAATAATAACAAATTCTGAGCCTGGGTTATTGCAATGGTCGAGCTAGTCCCAAATTCTGTCTTAAAAAGAGAAAGGAAAAAAAATCTGGGGGAGGAACAAACATGAAAAACTAGCTGGTGAAATGTTACATAAAAATAAAAACAAACCCAAAAAAATCTTTTTAAGTGATTTTATATGAAATTATTGTATATTAAGTATAACTAGTTTTTATTAAACCCATTTAAATATTAAGTCATACAACCTTTTATAATAATTAATGTAGTAAATAATGTCCCCAAATTCTGTTTTGATATTCTCCATTTGAGAGCTAGATGTCTGAAAACCTGAGTTTTAGATCTAGTTCTGCTGCTTATTAGTGTTGGTAGGTACACTTGGCAAGTCACTTAATTTCTACAGGACTTCACATTCGACATTAAATTGAGAATTAAATTATTTTTTTCTTTAGAATTAGTTAAAACTTACAGAATTTTAGAGGTTGTTTACTTTTTCTTACAAATGAGAAAGTTACTGGGTCACATAGTTGGTTAGAAGAATATTTTTTTAAAGATTTAATTTTTTATTTGAGAGAGAGACAGAGAGAGTAGGTTCAAGTGTGGGGAGGGGCACAGGAAGAGACTCTTCAAGCAGACTCCATGCTGACCATGGAGCTAGAAGGCGGGGCTCGATCTTAATACCTTGAGATCATGACCTGAACCAAAACTAGAGTTTGACTCTTACCTGACTGAACCAACCAGGTGCCCCAGTTATTTGAGTATTTTTAATAAGCTCCCAGCTGTCCTAATTATTGACATGTATATTTTTACATTATTGCTCTCATCATTTTTGCTTTGTATAAGTCTTCCATTCTTTATAAATCTCATCAACTCATCCCTACCACAGCCACCACTATCACAACCCTTCTAATATATTTTCCCCAAATTTACCACCTTTTTGGAACTCACTCATATATCTAATAACATTTTTCTAGTTTCATGAAGAAACTAAGGACAGCTCCATCCCTGCAGCCTTCCCTGACTGCCTTGCAAATATAATCTCTTGTTCTCTGGAACTGAGGGGCACCTAACAGCTCTATCTCTTAAGTTATCCATCTACAAAGTCAATGAATAATACCTACAGCCTAGGCATGACAGAGGAGCCTGAGTCATACCTATTTCTTTGTGTCCTCAACAACTAGAACTGTGTCTTTAGTCACAGTTTCCTTATATGCAAAAGGGGGATAATAATATTGCCTATTTCATAGAACATTTATAAAGATTAAATTTTATACATACATATCAACCTAAAGCACTGTCTGATACATACATGTATGCATGTATGATACATACATGTATGCATGTATGATACATACATGTATGCATGTATGATACATACATGTATGCATGTATGATACATACATGTATGCATGTATGATACATACATGTATGTATGATACATACATAGTAAGCTCTCTACTAATCTTGGTAATTACTATATTATTTGTTGTTGATGATGGTACTGATAATGATAAGGATGATGCTTGCAGAAGTGAAAAATTTTCTTCTGGAGGATTGCTGACTAAATCCACTCCATTCCTAACAGAGACATGTTAGAAAGTAGAGAAATAATTAAGCTAAGGGCTTCTTCATCCCTGTATAAGGAGAATTCCATTTCTTAATTCCCTGAATACTTGAGATTGTCTGAATTTCTTAGAGCCAAATTGAAAATACAATAGGATGTACACTCTAGAGTAGTTAAGCTTTCAATGCTTTGCTTTAGGGTTCTGATTTCTTATACTTTTGGTTCTCAGATAATAAGAGTTGAAGATCAGTGACATTTTTTTGACTTTTAAAAAAGTACTTGATACTTACAAATTTTAAAGACTTTTACATGCATAGATATGGTGAAGTGGGGGACAGGTGGAATACAGGCTTCTTTTTCCATCAGACACTGGTACCAGAAATATTTTTTCTTATATCTAGAGTTTCTGGAAACTTTATATACTAAGTTAGGAGGAACAAGTCATGCATCTTGTTATCACGAGGGCACTCACTCATGAGAGGCAGCATAAAAGGTATTCTTAACTGAGAGCTCAAGATATCAAGAGTTCTGTCATAGCTCTGCTGCTGAGTATGTGGCAGACAAATTATTCCTTCTTTCTGAGCCAGTTTCCTTATCAGCAATCATTTGGAATCCTGCTTGACTTAGTTTCTTTTAAGTCTAAAATTCTGGAAAATGGTATCTTTGGATGAAATTTAATAGACTAGTTTCATATTAAATTTGGGAAAATTTTGTACTGCTCAATACCATAGATATTTCCAATAATGGACCAATGTTTTTGTAGCACCAACCCCATGGTTAGAATTATAAGTTGTGATATCAGATTTTACAAAAAAAAAGGAGGAAAGGTATATCATCTTACTGCCCTCTTTCTAATCATGAGAGCAGAACAAAGCAATCTTTTGTGCCTAGCACAAGTTATACAACTATTTCATCAACATAATGTGACTGAGAATGTTCAGGGACCCTAAAAATTATTGATCATGCATAACAGTGAGAGAAAAAGAAAGTCTTTTCCTATAGGGTATCTTATTGACATACTAGTCTTAAATATATGAAAGTATGCATAGTCCTTAACTCCCTTCTCTTTCTTTATGTTAGAGGTAGATCTTGTAGACATACGTTGGAAGTTTAGGGCAGTGGTCTAGAATAGTATAATGTTTTTTGTATCATATGGTAGTGTGGTCATTTGACAAACTATTCTTTTGGTTCATGATTAACATACATTTGCATTCTTTGGTAACAGCCATTGAACTCTTTACAGATATTTACATCTGTTATTTATAATCTTCTTGAAAAAAATAACATCACTTTGTAGTTATGGGTTTACACATACTATCTTTCCAATACACTAAATGAAATTTAGGGATAAGAAATACTTCTTTCATATGCATGCTCTCTAAGATCTACTACAATATCTGATATGTAAGGTGACCATCTGTCCCAATTAGCCTAAGATACTTCTTTTTGATGCCCATGGTCTTAGAATAATTATAACTAGCACCCCTTTCACACATAAGATTTCTCATTAGGTGATAAACTATTTGGTCAACCTACTTATACATATAGGTTCCTCATAAGTACTTAAAATTATGAATCCCCTAAATAAGAACCCCTCCTTTATTTGAGTTCTGTGTCATGCAACTCCAGAGAGCTGAGGGCATGTCATATGGACAAGCAGGAGAATTACTTAAAAAATTATAAAAACGTGTAGCTTGATATGAGTTTAGAAGCCATTTAATCTTTTATTCAAAGCACAGATTCTTCTTCAGAATCCCCCCAAATGGCTACACATCCTTAGTTCCTTTATGAATTTATTTGCATCTATATGTGTCTGTCAGGCTTTTTCCTAAGCACTAATATTCAGCAGTGACTAGAACAGATGTGTTACTTGCATTCATGATGCACAGCACTTAGTGGAGGAGAGAGACAATACACAACATCAAACACAGAAACATATGATAGAATTATGAAATTAAGAAAGTATAAAGTTTCAGTGAGATCAAATATCAAGGTTCCAATGTAGGTGAAAGTGGCAAGGGGTCAATGTAAGGCCTCTCAGAGGAAGTAGCACTGATGTTTGGCCTTGGATGATCAATAGGACAAAATCTGCAAAGAGTGTGGAGGAAGAGTGGTCCTGGATGAAGAAATAGCATATAGGGAAGTTCTGAAGTAGAAAAGAGCTTTGAGATTTTAAGAAACTGAAGGATAGCTAACAAAACATGATGGAAGCTAGTAATGGAGATGAGGCTTGGTACAAACTCATATTGAAGTGGGAGGATGAAGCCAAATCATGTATATCTGGGACCACAACTAATTCTTGTAGCAGCCCATTCTCTAATTTTGTCTCAATCTTGATCGAATTAATAGGCCTAGGAACTACTGCCAGAGGAACAATACCCATATTTATAGTCCACAGCCTTTCCCCACCTTTAACATTTCCTTAACATTAAATATTAAGGGGAGTTGAGTGGGGGCAAGGGACATGGAGGTATAAGAAGAGAGTGAAAAGGAAGGCCAGATACATTATTTCAAGGAAAACCATTCCAATTACTGGGAATATCTACTCATCCCTTGTTTTCCTTACTTTTTTTTAATTAAAAAGGGCATTTACATGCTAATTGGATCTTTATTCTTTGAGAGTCCCACTGCTCTTGTAAAGTCTTCCTCTTCTGAAGCATTTAATCCCCAGCTTGAAACATCACTGTTGATTGCAAGAGAAATACTGTGATGTCACAAATGGGGGATTATGACTTCACAAGAGAAATAAGAGAGCAAGACAGACAGTTACTTTCAAGAGACGAAGATCTTTTATTTATAAGAATGTCTCTATTAATCAAAAGGGGACAGAAGTAGCCAACATATAGAAAATGACAGCAGAATTGTAGCTAAATAAAATGTTCTTCAAAATTACCCTGGCAATGTCACTTTCTCTTTAGAAAATTCCTGAGAAATGCTATTGCAGAAGATAGGTTTGAGATTCCAAATCTCCCTATACTCAGCACTTGAGAAATACTTAGCCCTGGGGTAATCGAAAGTATAATCAGGCCACAGAGCAAGCTCTGCCACATTTTGTCTATAATGTAGAGCATAATGCTACATATGGCCCCTTCATGATGTTCTTTAGTTGGGTCTCTGGAAGAGAGCACACCTCCACTGCATTTCACTAGTGAAATCTCTTTGTTCTGAAATATATTTTTGGGGAGGCAGGGCGGCAGGTGTTTAAGTATAAACTCAATTTCTTTAATAGATATAGGCATTCAAGTAATATTTTTTTCTTTTTGAGAGAGTTTGGATAGTTGTAACTTTCAAAAAAGTTGTCTATTCCATCTAGATTATTAAATTTATGAATATAGAATTGTTCATATATTCTCTTACCATCCTTTAATAGCTGTAGAATCAGAAGTGATGTTTCTATTTTCATTCCTGATATTGGTAATACATGTCTTCTCTATTTTTTTTATGATCATACTGGCTAAAGATCAATCACTTTTATTTTTCCTTTCAAATGAATGGCTTTTGTCTTTATTGGTTATCCTTACTATGTCTCCATTTACAATTTCAGTTATTTCTACTCTTATCATGATATATCATTCTACCTGCTTGCTTTAGGTTTAATTTGCTATTCCTTCTTTAGTTTCTTAATATAGTAGCTTAGATTACTGACTTCAGAACTTTATTCTTTTCTAACATATCCACTTATGGCCATAATTTTCCTATTAAACAAATTTTGATGTCCTGTATTTTAGTTTTTATTTAATTCAAAAGATTAATTTTTCCTCTTGATATTTCCTCTTTTTTCCATGGTTATTTAGTACTGTGTTATTTAATTTACAAATATATGGAGATTTTTTAATAGACTTAGTTCTGTTTCTGATTTTTAATTTAAGTATGCTATAATTTGAGAAAATGTTTTGAATTATTTCTGTTTTTCAAATTTTCTTAAGTCTATCATAGTAGATGCTCCATGGCCATTTGAGAAGAATGTATATTCTGTTCTTATTGTTTGAGAGTTCCAGAAGTATCCACAAGGTCAAGCTGACTAATAGTGTTTTTAGGTAATAGATATCTTTTCTAATTTTTCTGCCTACTTGTTCTATCAGTTATGGAGAAAGTAATGCTAAAGCTTTATCTAAAATTTGGATTTGGTTCATTCCTCCTTTTAATGCTAAAGCTTTATCTAAAATTTGGATTTGGTTCATTCCTCCTTTCAGATCTGCCTGGTTTTGCCTCGTGTACTTTTTTTTAAATTGAGGTATAGTTGGCATACAATATTATATTAGTTGACATTGAATATTTTATTAGTTACAACATAGTCATTCAATTTTTATATATATTACAAAATAATCACCACAATAAAGGTAGTTACCATTTGTCACCATATAAAATTATTGATATATTATTCACTATAAACTCTGTATTTTTATTATAAATGTTGTATTTCACTCAATGAGTTGTTTATTTTATAATTGGAAATTTGTACCTCTTAATCCCTTTTACCTATCTCATCCACTTCCCCACCCTTCTCCCTTCTGGCAACCACCAGTTTGTTTTCTGTCTTTATAAGTCTATTTCTATTTTTTCTTTGTTTGTTCATATGTTTTGTCCTTTAGATTTCACATATAAGTGAAATCACATGGTATTTGTTTTTCTCTGTCTGACTTATGTTACTTAGCATAATACCCTCTAGGTCTTTCCATGTTGTTGTAAATTGCAAGATTTCATCCTTTTCATCATTGAATAATATCTAACATTCCTTTCCATTTGTTTTATATTTGTCTGGGCACTTAGATTATGTTACTTTCATATCTAGGTTATTGTAAATAATGCTGCAATAAATATAAGGGTACATATTTGTGTATTTTTTCAAATTAGTATTTTGATTTTCTTCAGATTAATACCCAGAAGTGGAATTACTAGATTATATGGTATTCCTATTTTTGAAACAGACTGTTTTTGAAACAGACTACTGTTTCAAGTCTGTAACTAGAATGTTATAAATGAACCTCATAAAAACCACAACCCCCAAAAATATAATACACAAAACATTAGAAGAAATGAGTCCAAGCATAACAGTAAAGAAAGACACTGAACCACAAGAGAGCAAATGAAGAAGAAATGACGGGAAAACACTATAATACAAACATAAAAACAATTAACAAAATGGCAGTAAGTACATACTTATCAATAATTACTTTAAATGTTCCAATCAAAAGACACAGGGTGACTGGATATAAAACCAAAAAAAAAAAAACCAAAAAATAAGACCCATCTGTATGTTGCCTACAAGAGACTCACTTCAGACCCAAAGAAAGTGAAGGGATAGAAAAAAAAGATATTCTATGTAAAGGCAAGTGAAAAAAAAAAAAAACAGGTTAGCTATACTTACATCAGACAAATAAGAATTTAAAATAAAGACTGTAATAAGAGACAAAAATGGGCATTAGAGAATGATAAAGGGATCAATCCAACAAGAGGATATAACAATTATAAATACCTATGCACATAACATAGAAACACCTAAATATATAAAGCAAATATTATCAGACATAAAGGGAGAAATGAACAAAAGTCAAATAATAGTGGGGATTTTAACATCCCATTTATGTCAATGAATAGATCACTAATACAGAAAATTAATAAGGCAACCGTGGGTTTACCTTACATACTTTTGGATTCTGTTCTTTGGTTCATAGACATTTAGGCTTGCTGTGGCTTCTTGAAGAATATATCCCATTATAATTATAATTACATAAGTCCTTCTCTGTCTCTACTACTAGTCTTCCGAGTTGAAGTCTGATTTGTCAGAATAAATACTCCCACAGTCTCTTGTTTCTGTTTTGAGAATAAGAAAAATACGTTTTTTTTTTTTTTAATTAAACCTTCACTATTCTTTCTTTGAGGCTCTTCCTTCCCTTATATAGATCTGAGTTTCTAATCTCTATTATATTCCTTCTTTGTTTTTTTAAGATTTTATTTTATTATTTTTTATTGTGTTATGTTAGTCACCATAAAATACATCATTAGTTTTTGATTCAGTGTTCCTTCTTTCTAAAGGGCTTCTTTAAGCATTTCTTGTAATACAGATCTATACAGGTCACTTTAAATACTTCACTCTATCCTCTTTATGCTTTGTTTTCAAAGAAGTTGGATGTAATTCTTATCTTTTATTTCTCCATAGGTCAAGGTATTTGTTCCTTCTCGCTTCTTTCAGAATATTTTTCTTTACCTTTGATTTTCTTTATCTTTGTAGCTAGCTATAGATTTTGGTTTTATTTGGTTTTATATTGTTTTGTTTTTGGAATTAATTCTCCATGGTGTTCTATGAAGTTCCCAGATCTGTGATTTGCTGTCTGACTTTAATTTGGGGAAAACTTCAATCATTGTTACAAACATTTTTTTCTTCTTCTCTTTCTTCTCCTTCTGATATTCCCATTATATGTACATTATACTTTCTATACTTGCCCCACAGTTGTTGGATATTCTCTTCTGCTTTTTTCATCTTCGACCTCTTTGCTTTTCAGTTTTTGAGAATTCTTTTGATGTATCTTTTAGTTCAGAGATTCTTTACTCAACTTTGTCCAATTTATTAGTAAGTCCATTAAAGTCATTCTTCATTTCTGTTAGTGTTTTTATCCCATGCATTTATTTCTGGATCTTTCTTTGGATTTCCATTTCTCTGCTTGCCCCTCTGGTCTTGTATGTTCTTTACTTTATCCGTTAGAACTCTGAACATATTAATCATAGTTGTTCCATACTCTGGGAATTTCAACATCTCTGCCACATCTGGTTCTTATTCTTGTTCTGTCTCCCAAACTGTGATTTTTTTTTTTTTTTTTGCCTTTTGGTACGTCTTACAATTATTTTTTGATAGTTGGACATGATGTACCAGGTTAAAAAAAAAAAAAGAAACTGCTGTAAACAGACCTTTAATAATGTATTTGTGAACTGTGGGAGGAAGTGAAGCATTCTGTAGTTCTATGACTAGGTCTCAGACATTTACTGAGCCTATGCTTCTGGACTAGAGGACTACAGATGTTCTGTTTTTTCTCCCCTTAGGTAGAATAAGATGGCTAGAGTGGACAAGAAGTTGGGTGTTTCCATTTTTCCATATGGTATGCTATTGCTGGCTGGAGATAGCTATTTCCTTTCCTCCAGGAGAATTAGGATCTGATAATACCCTAGGAGCTTAGTCTGTGGTTAACTAGTTTTCTCTGAGTGTATACCTTATTAACAATGGAGTGCTCTGGCATACTTCAGCATGATTCCTTTTCCCCTTCCCCTGCTGGAGCAATGAGATTTTTCTCAAGTGTTTACTACAGGAATGTGTTCAAGCTCCTAGAGGTAAAGCTCAGCATACTGTCCCCCCCCCCCATAACTGGATTCCCCCTGGAGTTTTCCTAAGACTTGAGACTTTTGTCCACACAAAGCCTCCAGCAATTCTTCAATTACAGTTAAAATTTCCCTACCTGGCACTGGTTCCTGTGGACATTTTTACTCCTAAGTCCGCTCTGGTAAGTTATTATTCCTGTATTCACCTTTATGTCTCTCCATCTTAGAGACAAGGATTTCCCTGTGTTCTTCCCTCTCTTAAAGATGTAAGAAAAGTTGTCATTTTTTCAGTCTGTTCAGCTTTTTATTTATTAGGATGGTGACTTCCATTTTCTTTACATGTGGAACTGGAAACCACACTTGTCCTATTATCTTTTAACTATTGCTTCCATGATATATCTTTTTTCCTCATTTTTCTTTTAGATTATCTACTTTGTTGTATTTAAGGTGACTTTTTGTAGAAAGAAAATATATTGTTCCAACTTTGGCTACTGGGAGATTTTTCAACTGACCCCTTGATATAACCTTACTTTTTGTTTTCTTTGTTTGTTTGTTTTTGGCACTGTAAGATGTTCTGGGTCCATCTTGCATGTTTCCTACCCAAGTCCTCCAATTAGCCATTTCTTCAAGGAGTTTCAGTTCCTTTAACTGAAGAATGGTATTGGACACCAAGGTCTGGATGCTAGGTGTGTCCATTGTTACTGCAGTTTTTTGATCCTGGGTCCTTTTAGCTGACATAGTAAGGAAAGATATGCATGCATATAAACATATGTCTGTAAATATTTGCATACGGATCCATCTGTATCCTTAGTAAGTAAAATATTAGTTCATACTGAGGTCTATAACTCTAATCCATTACCAGATGAGTCATTCTAGCATCAAGCCCTTGCTTATCTACAACTTCCCATTCTTTTTTTTTTTTAAAGATTTTATTTATTTGACAGAGAGAAACACAGTCAGAGAGGGAACACAAGCAGGGAGAGTGAGAGAGGGAGAAGCAAGCTTCCTGCGGAGCAGGGAGCCCGATGTGGGACTCGATCCTGGGTCTCTGGGATCATGACCTGAGCCGAAGGCAGTCGCTTTATTTATTTATTTATTTATTTATTTATTTATTTATTTTTATTGTTACTAAAAATTTTTTTTTTCCAGTGTTTCAAGATTCATTCCCCATTCCCCACACCCAGTGCTCCACACTTTAGGTGTCCCCAGTACGCACCACCAGGCTCTCCCATCCCTCCACCCCCCTCCCTCCAAGTCCCTCAGTTTGTTTCTGTGTTCAAAATCTCTGTTGTTTCATTTCCCTCCCTAGATTACCCTAGTTCCCATTTGCTTTCCTTCTGCCACTGTCCTCCAGTTTGCTCCTCATGCACCGCAAGTTAGTGAGACCATGCGATACTTGACTTTCTCTTCTTGGCTTATTTCACTCAGCATAATCTCTTCCAGTCCAGTCCATGTTGCTACAAAAGTTGGGTATTCATCCTTTCTGACGGAGGCATAGTACTCCATTGTATATAGGTACCACATCTTCTTTATCCATTCATCTGTTGATGGGCACCTTGGCTCTTTCCACAGTTTGGTGATTGTGGCCATTGCTGCGATGAACATTGGGGTGCATATGGCCCTTCTTTTCACTACTTCCGTATCTTTGGGGTAAATGCCCAGTAGTGCAATTGCAGGGTCATAGGGTAGCTCTATCTTTAATTTTTTGAGGAATCTCCACACTGTTTTCCAAAGCGGCTGCACCAGTTTACATTCCCACCAACAGTGTAAGAGGGTT